>WSZQ02091330.1:0-13513 GCA_019419845.2 Weissflogia rhopalogaster | reverse complement strand
ATATTTTCTTGTGTATAATTGTTTTATGGGCAGCTAAACCTCTTTCCTCAATTTTCCTTCTCTGCATTCAGACTTGCAGAGAACTTTTTGTATATTGTTTATAGCATAGAACTTTTTAATCTGATTTTATTTATTTCAAGGTTTTTAGTGTAGACCATACGGAACTATGCCAAATTTTATTTTAAAAGTTTATATTCCCTGAAAAGTTACATTAAAACATTGAGTTATAACATTAGTTATCTGTGTTCATAGAGCATAACTTTCAAATCGACAGAAGTACTCCCTAGAAATAAGGAACATTTTGTACTTTATTTAAAGATGATTTCATTAAAGTCAATCATTTTAGTGTAGTTCATATAGAAATAGCTAATATTTCAAATTTATAATAACTTTCTTTTCTTCTGAAATGAACCCCGCGCAAATTTTAGATAGTTGATAGTAAATTTTCCGACGAATCAAAATTGCTGATGATAACCATATTTTCTTATGTATAACTATGTTTTATGGGGAGTGGAAGAGTTCTTTTCTATATTGCTAGGTTCACCTCGATTAATTTATGTGTTGACCTAAACATTTTTTAACACCATACTTCAGATTTGCCTACAAAGAAAGAATAATAATAACTCTGTAATCTGATAACCTCACCATGTGATTTCTTGACAGTTGATAGCATATTTTATGAAGAATAGAAGTTGGTGCCAACATCAAACATTTCTGGTCTGTAGCTTTGTTTTTTTTTTTCGACTTTAAAGATAATTATTCCATTCTGCTAAGTTCCCATTGGTTAATTTCCTAGCAGTGCATGTATTATGGCAATGCATGGAGATAAACGATTTTTAAAACAGAATGTTTGAGGTTTGTTCAACGATATTTACTTACACAGTTTGGTTAATGTCAATAATTTGTATTGAAATATGCAAAATTTATAATTGAACTATAATTGTCCTCGAATAAAATACATAAAGCCAAAGAAAGAATGTTAATAGCTTTGTAATCTGATAAGCTCACTATGAGATTTCTTGACATTTGATAGCATATTTTATGAAGAATCTAAATTGGTGCCAACATCAAAAATTTCTGGTCTGTAACTTTTTTTTCTGACTTTAAAGCTAATTGTTCCGTTGGTTAAGTTCCCGTCGGTTAATTTCCTAGCAGTGCATGTATTATGGCAATGCATGGACATAAACGATTTTTAAAACAGAATGTTTGAGGTTTGTCCAACGATATTCACTTACCCAGTTTGGTTAATGTCAATAATTTGCGCGCGAATTACCTAAATTATGAATTTAAGTGCGCAATACACTTAGGCGCGTTGTTGTTTTTTCTTTACATCGCTGCACGCTTCAGTCCCAGCGAGCAATTTTGTCTTGCACAACAGGCAAAAGTTTGGCTTGTTACCACCGGCGGACGTTTGGTCGGCGCAATTTTTGTTCCGCGCACATGCTTCGTGAAAAATGGCACTTTCATGTGCGCGGCCATCTGACGTCAACCTCGCAGCTACTTGAAGGTAAGCGCTTTACGAACCGCAACCAAAAACAGCTAGACCGGGTTTTACGTAAATGCATCGCTTTGCCAAACGCCAACAAAAACGCGTTTGCATGCTATTGTTCTGCATTGTCCACGATTTGTATAGTCCAAGATTTCGATAAATGCTACAAAAGCTAAAGACCCCAAATATCCAACTGCGTAACTGTGCGACACCTTTCTGTGGGGTGGTCTTGGGTCGATTACCTATACAATTTTTACCTAATTTCATTGTCCACATTACGAAGAATAAGAAGACGACGTCTGTTGTGTTGTGTTGTGACATCAACGTACTGACATAAAGTCAAACGGGGATATCGGAAACTTTTGATACCACCTTTTGCGTTTCGGTTGAGGTGAAAGCGTCCGTTTTGCAATTGTACAGCCCGTCCGAAACCGAAAAAAAAGTTGACACAAGTCGGAATGCGACACGGGAACGTAAATAATGAATCGACGTGTGCAACATTTACCGCAATCCACAATTATGGCCCCTCGCATCGCAAAAAAGAATGCAAAACAATCCGACGTGGACGAGAAAACAATTCATCATTTTGGCTGGGAATAACGCTGGCCTAAAAGTGTATAAGCGCCACCTATAACATCGAAGCATAGAGTCGATGAGAAAGAATTTTTTTCTCGAAAAAGAATTCCTAAATTTCTCAAAAAATATAAATATTTTCAACACGAAGGCTCCGCTACGCAGCTTACAATGACCTAAAGGGTAAATTTACCGATACATTTAGTATCTACGATATGACAGCCGGAGGGGGTCTGAAAAAAAAAATACAGTGCAGCAGGAAACAGTGGAAAACCAACAAACGGTGGCTGGTGTTTGCCTCGAAAGTTAGACACGCTCGTGTCCGAGCGGTGGAAAACGTGAAATTTCATCGATGCCCGAAAGGCGGGCGAGAAAAAAATGCGCTGCGTTCACGCCGCCGATCTTCACCCGTGGCCCACCAGCAGCCTCGCATCGAGCGAACGACGCGACGCCAGGGGGATCCACTCGTTAGTTAACCTCTCCTTCATTGACGATGCCCTTCGCGAAGGCCAATCAACCTCCGGAATGTTAACTTGACAAGTTGTTTTTTACCCGCTCGTGTCGGCGTCCGACGCACGATGGCGAAGCATAAAATATATTATTCAATACATCACACGAATGGGTAAAAAGAGAGATGTGGCACGTGCAAATTAATCCTTGTTGCAGATTGTAATATTCCTGCTGATTTTTCTCTGTAGCAATAAAAAATCTTTTCTTCTTGTAAAGAATCTTTTCTTCTTGCAAAAGTACCCAATCCCTTTGGAGTTCTATGTTTCAGGGATCAGATCCAAGTCAGATCTAAGTCAGATCCTAGATCAGACTCCAGTCAAATTCAAGATTATCCATGGAGTGCAAGAACGGGTAATATTTTTCAACATTGAATGAAAACAAATCATCTAGTATACAAAAGTACTCAGTTCCTTCAGAATGTTCCAGGGATCATAATTAAAGTTCCAAATTTCTCATGATAAAGAATTTTCTTCTCTACTAGCAATAGGGAATAATCTCCTTGGGATTCCAGATTCCTAATGGTGTAGGTATGAAAAGCCAGAACAAATAATCGGTAAGCATAATTATTGATCTAACCATTGAATTGAACTTTGTGCCCCATTGAAACAAAAATATTGTTTATGGAAAAGCAGGATGGACAAAAATACCTTCTTCAAAGCAGATCCTGAGATCAACGCTGAAAATCCCAATAAAGTATAAAATACCTCAAACTCTCTTCCTCTCAATAAAGAAAGATACTAACAGATCTTGTTGGCAACAATCCCCAGAGTCCAGGGGTCAGAATTAATGTGATTATAAGTTCCGATTGGATTATTAAAATATTAAATGTCCTCTTGACTATGATGATTCAATGGGAAAATGGAACAATAAAATTCCTAAGATGGATGTGTCTCGTAGAATGACTCATAGAATAGTTGACCTGATATCCTTTCAAGAGTCCCAATTAACCAAATGTGTCCTTTATAAATATATTCCGTGTTAAAATGAACCAAAAACGGTAAATCTTGTTGTCAAAAGTACCAATTCACTTCGGAGTGTCAGTAAATTATCTAATACTACTGTTCCTATGATCAGTCAGATCTGATAATTAATTCTAGAATGACTCAAAGACTAGTAGGTCTACGTTGTCCAATCGAGGTCTTACTGATATTTCAAGAGACCCAAGCAACCATAAATGACCCCATAATATTATTTTCCTATTGGAATGACCGGAAGACGTTAAATCTCGTTGCTAATCGAGACCAGCCTCTTCAGGATGGACCAGGGATCAACTATTCCTGGGGTTAGTCAGATCTTAAGCTTAATTTTGTAGTGGATGAATTAAAATTTTATTCCCTACATGATTTTTTGATCACGACACAAAGAGTAGTATATATGCATTAAAATTTCATGTCCAATCGAAGTCTTGCTGCTTTGTTCCAAGGGTCAAAGTAATCTTAAATGGAGATGAATCTTCTTGGAAAAGTCTTCAGTATCAGACAATCTGGTATCTGATTCCTGGGCTACCCCAACTATTCTTAGAAGGAGATATAGAGCTAAAGTCCATTAGATGGTACAAAGAACAAAAGATCTTGTTCAATCAGGATTTCCCAATTTGAAGGGTTCTAATGATGCCGACAAGAAATATTTGAAGGACTAAAGCGGTTATCCCAAAATAACTTAAAGTGATTAACCTTAAAAAGTCCTTATATAATATTTTTTCATACCAAAAAGCAAAGATAACACCAAATGTTATTGTTAAAAGTACCCTGTCCCGTCATGGTATCCCTACAAGCACATCCAACGAATGAAACTCAACAAAACCGACCTATTCATCCGGACATGTTGTGTGGCACATCGTGGTATGTCGCGTTTTACGGCCCTGCCATTGATCAATGAATTCAATAGGAATTAATAGTCGATACAGTCAATATTTGGGGCAGGTGGTCATAGTTGTCCTTGGACTCTCAAGGGTGTCTCATATGCCACCGTACTTTATGCAACTCAGCACGTAGCATCGGATCCCTTTACAATACGCACAGGTAAAAAGAGGGAAAGAAACCACATAAACCACACCCCACAACGAGTATTGTTTAATTTGGCTGTTTGTTAAGCGAAATCCATATGTTTCCGGTTACAATACTGAGATATGGCGTGTCTGATGAACAATCGCTAATCAGTCAACCTGTTCGGCGGCGGGCAGGCTGGCCTAGCCTTTCAGCCATGCATAAAAAATCGATTAATAACGTTCCGGTCGGTGTCTAATAAGCACTAAAACAAACTGAAAGATTTCCCCACACGGCGGATCTCGAGTTTTGACAGAAGCGGAACATCTGGTTGCGGGTTCGCTTGCGTTTCTGGTATGTCGCGTCGTTAGCGCGTCTCTGATGGCGGTTTGCGTGTCGGCACCGAACGGTCGGCTTGTGCCCGATGGGAGGAACGAAATGCCAATAATTCATGTTTTTAATTTCGGCGTCTTTCAGCCATCCAAGAAGGCGTCTCTCCTCCCGCACAACGTCGCCGCGTATAATTGGAAACAGTCGGATGGATTTTTAGATCTACGTTGATTTGTTGGCAAATTCTATTTGCCCTCTGCATAATTTGCATTCTTTTCTTGGGATTTTCTAAAATGCTTAGATATTCAGAGTCATTAATATTATTGATATTCATAGTCATTCTTTGAATTTTTTTAAAGATCAAAAGAGGGTTGTGGTATAGTTAATTGTGACTTAATTTGTGAATTAATGTGATTGAAAGAGTTAGACTACATTTAAGTTCTTCCAAGATGAGAGTCTAGTGAGAGACTCTAGAATAGTCGCCATACTTGATTAGAAGCGTTTGGCTTTAAGGAAACGTCTATGGAACTCAGGGGTACTTATGTATCAAGAAACATTGCTGACAATGTTCAAAAGAACAGTTGGGATTGAAGATGTGGCGATGATTATTAGTCTAAACGTCAAAATGCGAGAAAAACATGGTGTAAACTCCACGAATGAGTCGTCCAAAAATACAGAGTATTACGGAATCTTAACAGTGACCAAGTATTATGTAACGCCAGAAACGAACTTTCGGCGTTATCTTGAGAACCACGGAATAGAAACACCAAAATAAGGTGTTTCCAAATTCCAAAATATTCACCTCAATATGTAGCCCCTCCACGAATTATTCTGGAGGTGACTAACTCTAAAATTCTTTGAAAGAAAAGTGAATAAAAAACTAGCTTTGTATACGTTCTATGATCCAGTATTTGATGCAGTTTTGATACCCGTTTGTTAACATTTAATCCGGTTTCGACGATGTTATCGCTAATCGCCTACCCTTGTAATAAACACCCCCCGAAATAAGCCCTGATCCATCAATGTTGCATGTCACATTAGCATTGTGGAAAAAGCGGCAGCGAGTGGATTACGCGAATTGGAAGGTTTTTTTAAAGCTCGCCCGACACTAGACAAACTTATGCATTATTTATGCCCGCGACGCCCTTATTTAAAACCTCCAACCGCCCTCAACGGCAACACGTCTCGTGAAATATCCGGATTACTATCGCTGACTATAGATTTTTTTTCTATTACTTAATTCTCACAACCTCATCATCGATAAAAGCCCTCCTCAAAAAGTAGTAAAAGTGACGAGTGGACGCGTTCGCCGCCGCGACCGACTTCCGAGTGGAAATCGGAAATGATACCGGTGGAAATCGTCCATTGAAAAACTGTTCGGTGTTTCATGAAGATGGATTACGTTCTAATCGAATAAAGTGGATTAAATGGTTGTTATACTGCCTTACACTGGATGGGCCCATCCAGTTGGTGTGTTCGCAATCGTACTTTGATGCACGTTTTCTAATTTATGTCGCTGAAACACTCGTAAATTTCGATTTCTCGTAAAATATTTAAAGTCATACTGACTGCACGTTTCTATTTCGCTCTAACTTGTTCAAAACGATACTAAATTTTATAGATACTTTGTAGACTTTTAGATATTAAAGAAGTTATTTCTTGCTAGAATTCTGACATTTCTACTCTACGGTACGCTAACGTATTATCATTAATATACATGAACAGTATATGTTTGTGTAGAAATTCGTAGCAAAAGGTGTTTTAAACCTCTGGTATGGTTATTTCTTAGAGGTTTCGTTTTCGTTCTAAAATCGTACTGTACCAGTCTTCAGAGTTGAATAATCTCAATATTATGCAGTCTAAAATCCTAAAGAGAATTATACTGATTTCATGTTTCTACGTCATAAAATTAGATATTTGTCGCTATTTTTGTTTATTGTTTAATTGTTTAAACGTCTTGTATTGTGGTGTCTTTGAGGTTTCGTCGCCCAAAGATGTAGGGTAGCATCTTAGCAGCGACCGAGTACTATGAGTAGAAAGAATAAGGGTGCTTTTAAGTGGCAGAGCATTCACCTCTATGTGTAGCCCCTCCACGAACTACACATCCAGTTCTTAACTTATCTAAAAACATCCAATACTTGAATTGTAGAATCAACCAGGCACCTCATCATCATCATCAGTTAATTATTTCCATTTCGATCTCCTTCGACGTTCTCCAAGATAATGTCTGTCATTTTACAAAATAAATTGTTGCTGAAAGTGATTTCTTACAAAATTTAATTTTTCATAACAGGAGTAATTGAATTGAAATCATTAAAAATCGATAGATAATCATTGTTTCTAGAAATAAAATAACTTATTTGTTTCTATATTTTTGCCATTTCTATTGAACAGTACTCTAATGCTTTGTCATTAATGATCACAAATATTAATTATACTCTGGCCTAAATTCGTAACATAAATTGATTTAAACGTCAAGTATGATATTATATTGGAGAGAAAGTACTTAGTATGATGGTTCCTAACTCATTCACACAACAGCTATCATTTTCTCTCCAATATAATTTCAAAAAAACTTCACACTAAAATTGCCAAATCCAATATAACTTATATTGTCAAGTATAATGTTAGTTCTTTGAGGCAACGACAACTAACCTGCAATATCTACTGTACCGGTCTCTAGAATCGTCCAATAAATCTCATTATTATATAATCTCAAGCCTAATAATAGAACCAAATTAAATCTCATTCATTTAGTTGTAAACCCTTATTGCCTTACAGCCGTCTTCTTTAAATTCCTTTTGTTATTGTTTTTTTTTTCTCCAAATTATATCAACTCTTAAAACTTGCAGAAATTACACTCACTTTGCATAATTGATTGATTGCCTGTCCGCAGTGTTTTATTGGCAGCTTTACTAGAAACCGAGGGCGACTTTGCTGTTTGTCTCGCAGGCTTGTGTATATATTTTCAACCCCTCGCAATCGTGTCGACAAATATATGGATTTATTCAAATTGAGTCTATCTTTTTGATAATCTCGAATAACTTGATAACATTTTCGATTATTCGCGGCTTTCGCGCGGCGCGTGTTGTTTGTGAGTCGGTGCGAAGGGGTGACTGCCGCCTAACAAGATTTGTTGTGGAGGCGGCGGCGTGCGTCGACTGAGAAATTGCGCCGCCTGCGCCCGTATTGAGGGGTGTGTGCGGGTGCATTATCAACGGTTTTGTGGCGCACTCGCAGGCAGATTATACGGATTTTTTCTGGGCTGTAACTTTGTAAAATTGTACGTTTCGTCGGTGTGACACATCCATTGCAGACTGTCAAACGTAATAACTGCTAAATTTGGCAAAAAATATGAACTGAATATTCCTTTGGATGTTCGAAAATCTGCCTTTGGAAATTTAGCAACATTAGTAATGTTTGTAAATTTAGTAATATGTTCAAACATTCGTGGACATATTTAATGAAGTGATTAACTAATCAAATTCCATGTAATTAGGTAATTATGCGCCACGGAGACCCCGGGAACCCGACCTGAAACTTCACACGGGGTCAAAAACAGTCAACAACAACAAAACAATAAACACTTGACAACAAAAACAATAACAACCAACAATGTAAATAAATAAATTTTGCAAAAAAATCTATCTAGTCCTATTAAATTGACAAAACTCAAACTTAAAATGAGATTACAGTAGAATAACCTACTGAAACATGTAACTTTGCTTGTTTTTAGTTTGAAAAGCAAAAATGCACTTTAATCCCGCCCGAGTGATCATATTAGATTCAATTAGGAAGTTACACTTTTTTCGCGTTCGCATTGTGAGATTGCAAGTTTAATGCACAAAAGTTATTCTCTTTTCTCATCTCTACGGGTCCCCGCCGCCATTTTCGACGACTCTATTGCAACTACCTTTTTACCTAAATTGAACTTTAAGCGCAAAAAGAGGCAAACTTTTTCTACTTATGCGCGAGTTGGCTTCTATTTTTTTTCTTCCAATGCGCTTCCGGAATCCGGACAATTCTACGCTACATACGCCCGTAGGTACGACGAATAACCGCATAACTAGATGAAAAGTTTCCGAGTTTTTATTTCTGTGCGACAGTGCCTTCGCCAGTTGTGCTTACACTGATTGAAAATAATAAAGAAGATTGAGTTAATTTATCAATGATTTAAAGGCTACTGCATGTCTGGGATGTCGAGAGGGGGCGAACCCCACGTGAGGGATGATATGTGGGATGAGGGTGTGGAAGCAGCGAAGGAATGCAGCAGTGAGAACGGTCTCAAACTAATTTGTCGAGTGTAGATTGTTGAATTTGCTGCCGAGTGCCTTGCCACAAATCAGAAGTGAGCTGCTCAAACCGGAAACTTGGCTCCACATACGTTCTCGTTGTGCACGAATGTAAATTTCACATTTTTCGACAGATTTGCCAGAGTATATCTGATAGTAGAGCGTTCCAATGGGACGATAAAAAGCCATAATAGCTTCAACGCGGATGGATTCTCTTTAGGACACGTGCCGCCAGCCAACAGCCAGCGTGCTTCAAATATGGATACTTATATTCATCGCTGGGGGCATTTTACGACTTGCACGTCGCCTCGTTGCGTACTAAAAGCAACTAAATTAATCCGAATTGCAGTGGATTTAACTTCCGGATCGTTGGGACGATTCCGCAGACATTTCGCTGATTTTTGCACTACTGCTACCTCTGTATGTGTTTGTGTATGTGTATGTGTGTATGAGTGTATATTTGGGTGTATGTATATATGTGTGTGTGCTGAGTGTGGGTGTGTGTGGTGTTGGTCATACTCTCGCAACTACGGGGGTCGGAGGCGAATTAACTCCATGAAAGCCCCGGGGGTAATTTGACGAAATTGTCCCCTTTTTTGCAGCCGTATCTCTGGCGCGGCGCGAGAGATCCCCACCGGTTCGTCACTGATAATTTTCGACGATTCCGAAAAACTCTCCCCCATTCACGCATCAGCCGAAAAGCATGCGGTGGGTCGTGCATCGCTGACCATTACCGAACTGATTTATAAAATTCGGAAATTGGTCACCCGTACCGTACGGAGGACTATCTGCCATGCACTCGCCCTGTAACACGCTCGTAAATTAATTTAAGCGCTGCAAAAGCCGGACATTGTCTTTCTTTTTTTCATTGCACAGTCGACAAAGTCGACATTGACGCGTCGCGTTTATATAGCACTCGGATTTTGCGCGTCGCTCAAATACCGCAATCTTATTATAACCGTAAACTGACATTGCCAGGTTTTTGCCGAGTCAAAGGGTCAAATATTAAAGTATAATGCAAACTGCATAAACGTATAGCGAAAACATGAACAGAGAAATTGCATTGTATCAATTTCAGCCAGTGGGAAGTTAGCAGAATTCGAACAAATGTGCCATTTAAGAATTTAAATTTATAAAATTTCTAGAACAAATAACCACTTGTTACGAAGAACATTCGATAGTCTACATCAACACGAGTAAAATGATACAAAGAAACTCTAATGAAGGTATGCAAAATTATGTGTAACAACATTTTTGAAATTACTCATTTCCTTGCGTTAAATCAGGGATTTTTACTTTATTCAATTTTTGGGGGTTTTGCTTCGATTTTGGGCTCATGTATGATGTAAGATAACTTGTCAGAAGTGATTGATATTTGACCAGATGTATTTTATGGATATTTTGATGAATTACAGACATTTTTGTCCATCGCCAACTTCCAACCTATCCAATAGCATTATGCATTGCATTAAATGCATTGGTGCGAAGAGGTCACCGCTCATCACATTCGATTTCTCAATAAGCGTTCATTGCAGCGTCACCAGCAGCGAAATCTGGAACGTCGGCGTCGTTGTTGTTGGTTTGGCGTAATAATAATGCAACAAGCCGGAGTCAAATTCACATAATCATCGCCGGTGTGCCGTGGAAAAATACGAGTTTTCGCCGAAACGCGCGCACTCGCTGCGATCGTGATGTCATTATCAATGCGAAGAACGCTTCCTTATTGCCCAAATTTCCGTGCCATTATTCAAATTGAGGCAATACCGAAGTGATAGCAGGACTGGTATACAAAGAGCGGGGGATGCTACCACCACCGCGTCGTGACAACTGTTGTGTAACGATGTTTTAGCAAAGTTCGATGCTCAAAAGTTCGCCATCGGTTTTGCAGCCAGCCGAAAACCCTTTTGCCACCCCCACCGGAATACGCCAGCTACCGACACGTAGTCGGGCCACACATAGGGCGCCGTTCATCCGGTGGTTGTGTGTTGCTTCGACAGTTTCCAAAATTATCATGATCGCAAACGCTTCAACCGCACCGAGACACGACTCCGTCCACCCCGTTCCCCTTGAGGACAAATTCGCATGTGTGTTCGAATAAAAGCTTGAATAAAAGCTTTTTAGCATCCACCAACCACTTCGCGCTCATATAATTTTACTTCTTGATAAATTTTAATATTTTCATTAAGTGATTAGATTACTTTCGATTTTACTGCATTCGACGCCGACGGTAGGGCTAGAGCAAATTCTTTGGTTTTATGAGTCTTTGGTTTTACTAGTTATTTCAGGATGGGCTGTGGGCTGATGGTAAAAGTTGAGGGGTGTCGTTTGTAGGGTGTTGTGTTTCACTCCCACACATAGGGGGTTGCGCTGTGGCATAAACTAAATAGCAACGTGATATCATTCTAGCCGTTTTAGCGATAAGACGAAACGATGTGGGGCGTGATATTGACCGGATATTTTAGCCACCCTCAATGTCAACTACCCCTTAAGGTACGACTATCATTCTATAGCTATTGTATTACTTACATTGCAAATCAAATTAGTGTTTGCCTCACTAGAACCAAGCTTCTAAAATGACTTTAAAAGTTTGCTTCACATATTTATTATTTGTTGATGATGTTGATTATTTTATGTTTATTATATATACATTTTAATGGTATTTTTTAAATGTTTACTACATTTAGTGTAAGTATAGCCATCTGTGTTAGAAAGCCGGAAACATAATTACCATCTACATATTTCTGTAATTGAGGGGAATACCTACGTCTAATGGTTGAGTAACTTAGCGCATAGAGGGCACTAATTCACTACGAAAATATTTCTGTAAGAAGCAATTTTATACAGTTTTGTTTTTGATTCTTAAATGAGAAATCAAATTATTGTTGGCATTAGTAAAATTAAAACAAGTTTTTAAATAATTTTACATTTATGATGGTTGCTTAATTAATTATATGTTGATAGGGAAATTTAGGCATGGTACTACAAAACAGCCATTTTGTTAAAATTTTACTTTTAGAAGTCTACCAAAGTCCATCTATGGCTGAAAGTTGGAGACATTATTATGTCCTACATATTTCTGTAATTGATTCGAATATCTTCGTTTTGTGGTTGATCTATTCGTTGCCTAAGGACTCAATACCACTGCAAGAATATTTCTTTGAGCCAAAAACTTATTCAAATTCCTGTTTTCAGAAATCTACATACATTGATTATAAACCATAAGAAAACCCAAGAGGAGTCTGGAATAGACATACTATCCCAGGAGAATGTAGCAATATTCACCCTGAATCAGATGGTGCATGATTTATGATTCTTGTAAAAGTGAAAATGAATAAAACTGGAATCTTTAGGACAAGTCATAAATAACATGCTCTCTAAACAATTTACCAAAAAAGGGATAGTTGTAAATTTGCACAGATTGTGTTTGATCTATCCATCACTAGAGGACTCTGCACTACTGCAAGAAAACTTCATTTCAGCAACAGCTTATTCGGATTTCTGGTTTCATTTCCAACATAAATAAAGAATACTACAAAAACTCCATTGTAAAACAGAAAGGTCTTTAAAATATTATGACAAAGTATGATTAAGATAATATAATCAAAATAAAAACATAAGATATTAAAGAAAATATTGCATATTCCTGATGAAGTTTTTTCTAAATCCAATCTGTATTTCTTCATTCTTCTTCCAAGATCTATAGCGTTTTACGCCTTCGCTTCCCTCCCTCCAACCGTTTCACGGTTTGCACTGCCATCCTCCGTAAGTTTTCGTTCGGAGATATATTTCTGTATTCCTTGCAGCCATGAATGTTTCGGCCTACTTCTTCTTCTGTTTTCTCGTGGTGTCCAGTTCTTTATTTGCTTCGGAAGTTTTTCTGCGCTCATTCTCTTTACGTGCCCATGCCATTCTAGCTGCCTTCTTTCCACCTCGAGGACTATGTCGGTGTTCACCCCCATTATTTTTCTTCTTATTTGGTTTGGTATTTGTTCCCTCGTCGATTTGCGGAGGGATCTTCTCTGGAACTCCATTTTGAGTGTTCTAAGATTGTCTATGGATTTTTTGGTGATTTGCCAAGCTTCACTTCCGTATAGGAATGTAATACGGTGTTAAAAAGACGCTTCTTGTTAGGTTTGCTTATGTGCTGAGACCAAAGGACATAATTTAGGCAACCATTGACCCCTGTCCTGTTTTCGGTTACTGTTTGACTTCGTCAAACGGCCTATGGCCTATGGTAGGCCATAGCCATTGACGTTTTCGGAGATTCATAATATATAATCATTGTATTCACACGCTTTAGCGTTGAATCTGTATTTATATACACCTGAATATAT
>WSZQ02091319.1:0-13513 GCA_019419845.2 Weissflogia rhopalogaster | reverse complement strand
CTACCCAACACCCGCTACTTTACCTGTTAGCAGATCACCGATAAGAAGGAAAATTCAGTTGAATGTATATTTTCAAATGCCTTTAAAAGGATAATAACTGGATAGTGCGTCATCTCGTTTTAACAGACTTTGTTTTTAGGCCTATTATACACGTCTACCAAATTTCATTAAAATCGGAGGGCACAACCTGCCCCTTGTCAGTGGATGAGAAAGGAAAAATATATAATTAATTGCGTCACGGTATTGTATCGGAAATCTATAAAACACTCGGATCGACGCCGGCGGTGTGTAAACAAGTGCTTGAAAATGCATTGTTAAACAATACCAATCATAATTATTTGTTTGATCACAAATCCACCAATCCAATCCTGGATTAAACTATATTCTACATGTAATTATAAGAACATAAATTTGTATCGACGCTACAAATCTTTTTTATTAACATAAAACTTGATTTAACATATTACTTTTTAGGATATTTTATGTAGTTATCAGTTTCAAAGTATTTTGACGAGCTCATTATTTAAGGAGCCCCGTTTTGCTGCGTTGGTTCACTAATTATACACAGATAACATGGTAATTAAAAAATAAAATTGGTTAATGTAAAACTTCGTAAGTTTTATTAGACTCTGCGGATTTTTAGCAACGCAACGAAACAGTTTGTGTGTTAAAACGCACAAATTAGTTTGACTCTTAGCTGTATTGCACTACAACTCTTGGGGCTGCGGTTGGAATCGAGTTACACCGCAACTTTCCATGCGATGCCAAGTTTTAATTAGATTTCCATCGTACCAGCGGGCAAACGTTATCACCTTCACGTTACGCGCAACTGGCCGCGGGACACGCATAAATGTCACATCGAAAAAGTAAATCTAAGCTTATCGACTTTTTAATCACGCTATTAATGTATTTTCACGCTCGCGCACGTATGCAACGTGCGTGCGGGATTGTATGCGTGTGCGAACGTCAGAAGAAAAAGAAAACACCATCGAGGAAAGGACACGTGCGTTGCGCTGGATATACGCAATTCACGACAGGCAGGCAACAACAAGATTTCCACTTTCGAATCGTAAGCATTGAAGGTGCAAGCAAACGCGAACAGCTGAGTGGGAACACGCGCACTTATCGAATGAAACATTAAAGGACGCTTGCTTGTAAACCCACCAGTGCATATCCTACTGGTTGGTTGATGTCGACAGTAGTGAATAAATAAAAGGACTAATAAAAGCGTTTTCACATTCAAGGATAAGATTTTCTTTGGAACAACTTCTATTCAAGTTTACCCAAATCCTGCGGTGATGGCAAGAATCTTCCTGTTACTTTTACTAACCCTCTGCCCTGCTTATCAAGGAATTGCGAGAAGGTTTTGACCTATTTTATAAGAGTCTATATATGCGTTGCCACTTTATACCGCTATAAAGAATCATATTTTTTCCTTTCATGTTTCTCTTTCAACGCTTGTTAAAAGAAACAAAAGGAGCCCGTTAAATTTAACAATCGCAAGAAGCCTGAATGTAGCTGTGTTATGATTGTATATTTTAAAATGTATGGTGCGAACCACAGCAAAAACTGTTCTGTGGTGCCAGCACGTAGTTCTTGAACAACGCGCTTCGATAGTCCCAAATGTCAACGAAACTGGTAGGTTCAATGCATGTAGGTTACCTTTGAGTCTTTGCTCTCGAATGGCGATGCGATCTCATCGCCGCTGTCTACCCACGAAGGAAACCGTTCCAGTCCTGCTGCCTATTTGGTGTTTCACCAGCGCTGCGCGAATAACGAAATTCACACTGCACTGCACCCGAAATAAACTGCAGCGTGACAAGGGAAAACTCACCGACGCGAACTTGCGCCACTTAAATAAGTCTAGCAGGATCTGTCTTCACGCCGAACAAATGTCCGGAGCCTCCACCGAATTCGAAGGGCTACTATTTCACATGAGCAAGAGCTAAGAACGGGCACACAAACACACCACT
Organism: Weissflogia rhopalogaster; assembly: GCA_019419845.2. Lineage (NCBI taxonomy): Eukaryota > Metazoa > Arthropoda > Insecta > Coleoptera > Staphylinidae > Weissflogia > Weissflogia rhopalogaster. The sequence continues at coordinate 11,540 of WSZQ02091319.1, read as the reverse complement.
TGGCTCTCGCACAACGCGCACGTCTGGTCTGCAGGCCGCTTTCCTCTGCTGCAGTGACTACTTCTTAGCTGCTGCGTCAACAGAGCGGCGTTGTTTCGCTGCTGGCGCGTTCTTCGCGTTTGGTGCACGGACCTGGGCGACGGGTTTTGCAGCAGCGCGGGCGTGGAGTGCTTTTGTGCGACGAAGTACCCGTTGGCCAAAGAGAGCTTTGGCTTGCTCTTTTTGCCTCTATGCGGGTAGGCCGTGTACCACGGACGCCGACGACGACGCACACTGCGACCAACGAGGGGCTCAACCTACGACTGCTGCTGGCGATCGAGACTGCGGTGCGTTGTTTCGTCGGTGCGGCCTCTCTCACTCCTGCAAACCGCACGAGATTGAAATCCTGCTGGGAAACACGCAGTGGCATCTAGCGGTCTATCTTTATAAATAGCCAAATACGTTCTTATTGTGCTGGGAAAACTCCAATGGGAAAAACTACACAATTATTATTATTCTACAAAATGTTAGAAATATATGTGCTATAAAACTAGCAGCAACTTCTGGCATGAAACGTAATGTCATGCAAACTGATGTAAATGTGAATTTCCCAGTTTTAATCTGTAAAAACAACAAACAGTGATTGTATACCCTTCTATTTCAGTTTAAGGGAATTTCCTGAAACGAAATTCATTTGCAGCAACAATCTTATATCAAGTTGTCCATATTCGAATATCGTAGACGAAGAGTGAGTCTCGTAGCATGTGCAGAACATTTATGTCCTGCAAAAATATTTACATCGGTTGTGATTAATTGACCTGATACATCTGAAAAATAAATTAAGCAGTGCTTACCGATACTTTTGGGCATATTCCGGGAGAAATTCTCTGAGAATAGTTGAACACAGAATATTTGCTTTCTTATTTAATTTTAATGAACGTTGACGTATACACATTTTACAAACGTGATTAACACAATTTAATTTTTTCTGCCACGAAAAAATGCAATTAGACAAATTAATGAACAAATAACCTGCAACAAACGTTAAAATCTAGTTCTTGCGACACCATTGGTAAGCATTGGTAAACATGCGCGCCCATGGACTCGATTCGTACGCACGCCATTCCTGCGGCACGTACGCACACGAATGCATCTGTTCACAACGTTCTGGATGAGGCATTATAGCCAAGTGTCGCCCATCTTTTGAGCACACACCTGCTAAACCTTCAACACTACCGTTAGGGTTCATCGGATACACTTCCGTGGGCTGGGAATTATCGTCAACGTAGCGCAGTGCAGTGCAACCACTCGCCACAAGATCCTTGTAGATTTTGGCATCGCTAAATGTAAAACGTCCTTCACCATGAGCAACCCATGCTCCCATAACAGAGTCCTCCATTCCGTGGAACATAATTGCCTTCGATTTCTGAATCTTAAGTGTCGAAAAACGGCATTCGAAACGCTCTGATTTATTATGTTCCAGGACAATAGTCGGTTTACTTTCGGAGGTAGCACCTCCAATCCATCCAATCAGACCCATCAATTGGCAACCATTGCAAACGCCCAAGGAAAATGTATCGGAGCGGGCAAAGAATTTTTTGAATTGATCCTGTACCTTCTCATGGAAAAGTATACTAGCTGCCCACCCTTTGGCTGAACCCAATACGTCAGCATAGCTGAATCCTCCGGGGAAAATAATACCACGGAACGAATCCAAATTGATATCGCCTGATAGTAAATCCTGCATAGCGATGTCCCAAACTTTGAAACCAGCTCGGACAAGGGCAGCTGCCATTTCACGGTCACCATTAACGCCCTCCTCACGAATAACAGCAACTTTAACTTCCTTATCAATTGGGAACTTTTCATCAGGATTATATGTTAAAGCATATTTTGGTCCAGTACGGTTATCTAGGGACTTGAACTCGGAATCGGCACATTCCTTAATTGTCTGGCGTAATTCCAAACGGTAGCTAGTTTCTTCCCACATTTTCATCAATGGTAAAACAGTGGATTCAATGCAGGCGTTATTTACGGTGATTGAAATCTTGGACTTCATACCATACCCAACACTCGTACCAATTTTGAACACTGGTACTTGGAATGCCTAGAGTAATAAAATAGTAACAATAGTTAAAAAATCAAATATCAACAAATTAATATTTGTAATAACAACATACCTGGAAAACTTCCATACAATGTGACACATCCTTGGGCAAGACTTCCAAAACCCAACCAATTTCCTCCGCGAACAAAATGTCTAAGGGATTACCTTTCCTGTGGGTAACGTTAATATTTATACCGGAAATACCGGCGAATCCCATTTCTAACAAACAGGTTATAAGTCCTCCATCGCTAACATCGTGTCCTGAAAGGAGGGCACCATCCCTGATAAGTTGTTGTGTGGCATTAAAGGCATTCACTAAATCAGATGGATTTTCCACATCAGGACTTTCATTTCCAAGTTGTTTATAGCATTGTGCAATTGCAGAGCCTCCCAAACGATTCTTGCCATTAGAAAGATCCACAAAGAGAAGAACGCCTTCCATATTCATAGAAGGTGCCTTAAGATCAGGTGTAATAATCTTCCTTACATCAGGACAAGGCGCATAATTGCTAACGACTAAGGTTCCTGGAGCCTTTACAGTATCCTTACCAACTCTAGCAGCCATACTTAAAGAATCTTTACCTCCATCAATAGCTATGCCTAATTTGGACATGATATTAGTCATGGCAACGCAAGCATCGTAGAGAGCTGCACCTTCCCCTGGCAACTTAGCTGCCCACATCCAATTTCCACTGCATTTCACGTCCTTCAAATCAGAAATAGCAGCAAATACGAGGTTACTTAATGATTCTGCCACCGTCATACGAGCACCTGCTGCCACATTTACTAATCCTTTGATTGGTTGTTCACCAATGGATGATGCAATACCTTCATATCCAAAGTGGGATAACGTTGTCACGGCAACATCGGCGAGAGGTGTGTGCAATGGTCCAACGCATTGTTGTTGTGCAATCAAACCAGTAACACAACGGTCTACTTTGTTCGTAAGATAACGCTTGCTAGACACGGAGGGAAGTCTTAAAACACGCTCCAAGGCTTTGTAAATGGAAATATCATCGGGGAAAACCAATTCCTTTAAAATGTTTTGATTCCTGTCCAATTTAAAAACTTTGCGGGGCATTTTACCCAAAACCATCTCAAGATTCAAATTAAAAGGCACAACCTTCATTTCGTCATCCAGTGTCAGGACTACACGCCCGGAGTTAGTAACTTCTCCTACAAAGTTGACAGGACATCTTTCTCTGCGACAGACTGCTTTTAACAACTCCATATCTTCTTTGTTACAAAGAAGAGCATTGCTTTCTTGGTATTCGGCTCCCCAAAGCTCCAAAGCATTGATCGTAGGGTCCCCGAGATCAAATTTAGATGCAAAAATGATGCCCCCTACCGGTTCAACCAACTCCTTTAGAACATTGCCATTTCCTCCGGCACCTTGATCATGAATAGAAAGGATAGGATTCTTGGCGCCCGACTCTAAACAAGCACGGACGACACGATTTAGTTTGTTCTCCATTTCGGCGTCTCCACGTTGAACTGCGTTGAAATCAAGCTCAGCTTTGTTGTCACCTTGAACTTCTACTGAGCTAGCGGAACCGCCACCAACACCAATTCTATAGACGGGACCTCCGACTTTAACGATTTGATCGCCTTGTTTTGGCTTCAGTTTGTTAGTCATTGCCGCTTCCATGCTGCCGATGCCACCAGAAAACATAATAGGTTTGATCCATTCTCGACGCTCCTGATTGCCATCAACCAAACCAAATGATCGAACAAATCCGGAAATCATAGGCTCTCCGAATTTGTTTCCATAATCAGAGGCACCGTTAGATGCTTCTACAAGGATCTCCAAGGGACTTGCAAAATTGTCAGGGTAGATGAAAGATGGTTCTTCCCAATCAAAAGGATAATCTACATAGAAGAAAATGAAGTTCATGAAATGTTTTAATCTGATTCAATTTTTAAATACCTGGAATGTATAAGTTTCCTACAGAGTAACCAGCGGTACCAGCAATGCAGTAACCACCACGGCCAACAGATTGAATATCACGAAGTCGACCACCGGGACCTGTAGTAGCACCACTGAATGGAGCAACTCCAGTGGGAAAGTTGTGTGTCTCCGCAGTAAATGTCAAATGTGACTCCACAATTTCAGGTTTCATTTCCGAAGTCTTTCCAGGGATACTGGGTCTCAGGCTTCTATGTTTATAACCCTTCATTGCACTACTATTATCGCTGAACTTAATAACATTATTTTGATTTGTGTGCTTTTGGGTATCGATGATCATGTCAATAAGCGATTCTTCATGCTCAACTCCATCGACTACCATTTTACCCTTAAAGAACCAGTGACGACTATGCTCACTATTACTTTGGGCCAAGTCGAAACATTCTACAGTTGTAGGATTTCTCTTCAAAACGTTCTTAAACATATTCGTATAGTAATCAAGATCAGCAGCATCAAATGCTAGGCCCAATTCTTGATCAATTTCTATGAGAGCATTTCGGCCCTTTCCCAAAACGTCAACTTCTTTGATGTTTTCAACTTTCTTCAACTTCTCGTTGAAGGACTTCTTGGGCATATTTTCAGAAGTGTAACGACATTCTGTCATGCGGTCGTGCAACAAAGACACCAATCGAATTTCTTTCGATTGGGGTATCTTACCGTTAAGCAGATACCTCTTGCTGACTTCTAATCGTGTGACATTGGTGAGGCCCAATGAATGGCAGATGGACACGGCATTGGTAGAATTAGAAGTAGAAAAGTTGAATCTTGGGCCAACTTCAATAAGGAGACCGTCTGTCTTTAATACCGATGAATCGCTAAGTTTGTGGGGATTGAAGGGATCTTGAAGTACCCATTTTAGGGGGTTGATGTTCAACTTTCCCCCAGTGAATTCAACATGGAAGCAGAGCTCAGTATCGATAGAAGTGACTTCTGGTACCTCTGCACGTAATTTTTGCAGGATTTCTTGACATTTGGCGCCGGTGTAACCAGGGGTACGGTACAAACGATAGATTGCGGAGTCCATCTTTTGGTCGGCGACGTTGGAGACGTTGAGCAGCTAACTGAAACTTGAGAGGATCGTATGTTACCATTAACGTGATTGCAGCCTGAAAGGGTTATCAGTGTTATCAGCATATCAATTGACCAACAACGAAAGCAGGAATAACAAGATTATGTAATTATTGTTTTATAAGTCGGCATGGAATAGCACCAGATGAAACAGGGTGTCAAGAAACTTGCAACAACGACAAACACATTCCCAAAACAAAGAAACAGGACTTTGATTCCGAAAATTATTATTTTAAATATCTCGTGAGCAATTAAATATTTTTAAACCCTTGGTCCTTTAATGTATGAATTTTGCAATTTATCTTTGTTACACTATCCTGTATGCATGCGTAAATCTGCATTTAATAAACGATAGATAACTTGCGTAGAACCTCATTATCATTAATATAGTAATAAATATCATCAAGCAATTGAATTTACACTAATTTGATGATGTCTAGGGAACGTTGAGTGAGACAAACATCGATCAGACGTCATTATTGCGATTTCGTGCGAAATTCATTATCATATTTTGGAATGGAATTTTATTAAGCTGATAAATAGCAAAAACATATAAAAACTAATTTACTTTGGTAACAATGGCATTTATATTGGAGTATAAATAATTTTTGTGCGAATACTCAACATTCACCGTAATTCGCAATTAATTGGTCACGGCAATTTACACAATAATATTGTGCAATAGATGAGTATTAATTTACACATGTTTAACAATGATTACATTGAGGAAATTGTATTTATTTATAATATTTATGATTCTAGTTGATCTATGTAGGCACCTGGTACCTACATGTATATTAGTTATAAATATATATAACTCGTTTTATCAGTTTTGGAATTTTTCCTGCTGCAAGTTTTACAACTTTTTTCACAATAGTAATTAGTTATTTGTATTTTAATTTTTCCGATATTTATAAAGATGCAATTTTCATTACATTTTTAATTAAAACGTGTTTATGCAAACTTCAAGAATGGATTCATTGCAATAATAATGTCGAAATATGAAAATGTTTTCTAGAAAGAACTAATTGTAGAATTGTAGAAATTGTAGAAATTTCGGATTCACTCAAACTAAATACTAGAGCCTCCATTCTTTATCTCCTTAAACTTTTCGGAATAGGCGGAATGCTGTCAATAACGGAAAAAAGGATACTCCCCTGATTTTCCGTCTAAGGTAGATTTCACTATATTTTTAACCCCTCCAATACAACTACAAGGGATGCCAAAAAAAGTATGGGTATCGATAACGTGTCGACACTTATCGATAGTATCGAATTAGTAATATTCGATACTTTTTGGCATGACCCCACACTGAGGCCATCTGTTAATCACAATCATCAATTACCATCATAATTCGTACTCTGCCGTGTTGGTAATTTTGAAAATATGGAAATTTAATCATTAAATTAAATATTATACATTCAAATTCATTTCAAAGTAACAAATATTAATTCATTGTTAATGAAATCTGTCGATACTTCCTGCTGACGTAATATTACGGAATGGAATTTTCCACTAGTTCTTGTTTCCACTGATATTTACCAATAAGATAACGACCGTGGTCAAGTAACGTATCATGTACGTGTGTGAGAATTCTTTCAGTTTTCAGTGCTATGATGAGCATCGAGCTCCACAACGTGGTAAGCCGCCTAATCGAGTGAAAGAGAAATCATTTGGCAAAAAAGAGGAAATGAGAAACTATCGTACGTATTCGAAAGATAAATATTTATTCAATATAAGTAAATGAGTATCCACGTCGAAACATCTCATATAAAATTAATTAAAACCTGATTATAATCAGTCAGAATAACCAAATCTGAATAATTTTTAAAAAATACATCAAAATGTCTTAAAACTTAAATAACATCTAATGGTAATGGTAGTGATAAATGTGAGGCATTTATTGTTGGGTGCTCATTAATTGCCCATTCAGGCCCTATCATCCCAAATTATTGGACATCACATCTTTGAGTGTTACTATTAGTACTCCTGCTACTTCCACCAGCACCAGTCGCTTCCATAGCTTGCAATTGCCTAGCCAGTTGTAAATCCAACTCTTCCTGTGTTTGCTTCGGGTGACTGTCCTGCATTGAAAGGGCTAATGCTCTGGCCAATTGCTCATCTTCGCTCATTGTGTTTCCTTGCTGTCTTGATAAGGCAGCCTGTAGGGCTTTGTCCCTTAGCATTCTACTGTTATCCATTGATGGTGCTGATGGTGCCTTAACGGCTTTGCCAGTACATGTATGATCCTGCGGGTGGCGATGCTTGAGGCAGAAGTTTAAATTGCAATCCACACATTCGACAGGTATCACCTCCTTGATTTTGCAACCCTTCTTCGTACATCGATTCGTGAACACTTTTCGTCGTGACACAGCCGGATCGGATTGGCAGTCGTTGTCAATGTGTGCGCCCACAACAGCGTCTGGTTGTTGGCCAATTGCAACTGGTATGGGCTTGTCGCAGAGAGGACACACAGGCACTTGATTATTCTTCAAATACGATTTCGGGCAATTATGCCCAGTGTACGTATAATGTTCATCACAGAATGTCATTTTGCAAGCGTCACATGTTATTGGTAGAAAATCTTTTAGAAAAATCTCTAATTAGTCAAGAAGTTAAACTATAATTTTTGAAGTACGTACCTAATTTATTGCAGAATTTTGTTGAACATTGTTTGCCAATATGGGGCAACTCCATGTTGTAAACACTTAAAATTTAGACAAAGTTTTACTCAAAAACATTCACGCCAACGACCACAATGATCGAAAGAAGCTATGGCAAACTTTTGCAAATTGTGAGGTTATATAGTAAACGGTGAGTCAACGAAAATGGGAATCCCCTAGATATTCTAGTAAAGTCACCAGATCGAGAATTTTCTAGATTTTTCTGTCAAATATATCAAACTATATCAAACAAATCTATAACAATGTTTGCCCGACGAATATAATTGATCATTATTACTTATTTCAATATTTTAAAATTTGTTAAAGGTTCCAAATTAATCAAATATTTAAATAAATTACTGCAAAGTTGTTAAAATAATTTAACTCCCAACAATTGGTAGAACTGCTAACTGTCGAAAACAGCTGTTCTCATTTGACATCTGTCAGAAGAAACGTCCCATACGGCACATACATTTACACCATTTATACTGTATAAATGAATTACTCGTGTGCGTAAACGTTTACGAACTCGACGGCGGCAATATATTCAGCGCGTTCACTCGCACCCAAAAAAAAAACGTACGCCAAACGGGGGGACGGCAGCGACGGTGGTGGGTCGATCGCCTGGTAAGCCTAGTGAGTGGATGCCGCGCTTAATGCACGCCCGGTGAAAAATCATTCGCTGTTTGCAGCAGCATTTTCGATCGTATTGTTTGTTCTTCTAACTGTAATATTCACCGCCAGTAACGGCAGGCGGACGGTGTCAGACATCCGTTTCATTCGCAACGTATTGACTGACCTGCTGCTGAGGGCACTCCCGTGTTATTCACGCACAAAATACGTAATTAATTAGCATAAAAACACCGACTCATCGAGCTGATTTGCAAGTTCACCTAGTGCAGTAATTTTAATTGCAACAGCTTACCAACCTCTACAGTGATTAAATTCTACATGGAGTTTATAAAAACACCAAAGGTAAGTCTCTATAGAAGAATTTAATTTTTGTTCGTAATTACTCGTATTGTTGTGATTACGTTGTGTTATTATATGAATAGTGTGAGAATTCACATTTGGGTGAGTTGATTACTTTTTGAAAACATTGAAACACAATATATTGTTTTAGTAATCGTTGTTATCTACACATCTTTCTGTGCTGCGATCCGATAACGTTGATTATGTTATTATCAATGTGTAAAAATGTAGTGTAACAAAAACAAACACTGCTATTCGAGTTTTAATGTGCAGTGTATGTTTCGAATTGTGGTTTCATTAGTTTAGAAATATCCAACCACATACGTTATTGAGTTTCAATGTCAGATTAGGTATAGTTTTGCATTTAGTTTACCTTTACGAGTTACTTTAGGATTAGTATTTCCACATCGTCGTTACAATATATTGATTTTTGCTCCATTTGTTCGTATTTGTCTACATCAAAAGTTCACACACGAATTGTTTGTTGATTTAATACTATCAAGTATTGACATACATACAAAAAATATTTAATATTTATTTAATTTGGTGTCATATTTTGACTTGGATTTGTTCAAACGCATATTGGGACAATTCTTAGTAATGCGAGATTTCATTATCTTTATGCTCTGAAACATTGATAAGTTACTAGCGATATTCGTTTCAGTAACTTAATTATGAGGTCCCGGGTTCGATTCTCGGCGGGGATGCATATTAAAGTGAATTCTTCTTATCAATAGTGCTAGCCTCTAATATGACATTATATATATATATATATATAAACACGTACAAAAAATTGCAATCCAATCCGTGTTGGACAACTGACACACTCTCCTTGTAAGATCACAGCGGTCCGACATGCAGACAAATCTACGGTTCGGATATTTTATAATTATTAAATATTACGACTTTATTTGCATATTTCTGAACAAATATTAAAAGTTACCAGCGCAAAAACGAATTTATTTGATTGAACCTCATTTTATTTGATTAATTAAATCTAATTAAATGCATGTCGGTTCATGAATAAGTTTTAAATAGGAAGGAAGTATATTTCTCAGTACTTCTTCATTAACTCCTTCTGTAATTACCAAAGAGGTTCTAGTGTAAATATCTACATTTTTATGCGGCATTTTCCGACTTTATGCCCGTCGTTACGCTCGAGGTAGTACACAAACATCACTAGAGGGTGCTCTCGATTGCGGGCAGATGCTCCTAGTGTCGGCGGGGGCGGTTGGCAGCTAGTCGTGATCGCGTCGGCGTTGCATCAATAGCGGAGCGCGCGCGCCTGGCCCCCGAAGGCCCACGCGCGCAAACAAAACGTAAAAGGAAAAATACGCGCGCGCGTTTCCGGCAGGATGCAGGACTACGAAGAGCCGCCAGTTGCACCGACGTGCAAAATCACCAACTCGCCCTCCATGTACGTTAAATTCAAGTCATGGCTGCTGCACTCCGATCCGCACGGTGGCGAGCCGGAGAATATTAACGGCATCACGATCGACGTCAAGGTATTTAAATCACTACGTTCAATCAGGATGAGCGCCATTCGTTATACTATCCAATAGTTCGCGGCAAGTGGAGGACACCTTATCGCCGATTTTGTCATGCAGACACCGCTGCCCACGGTGCGACAATAATTGTTCTTTGCGGTGAGGGCGAGTGACATTGACCCACTTTTGGCAAATTCGCGATTTACAAAATAAGTCAAGTTGAAGGTCAGTCCTTGTGGCGCATTCCACGTCTATTTGTAACTGAGGAATATGCGCAAGGACTGGGATTGTTGTGCGAGATCAATAAATACAATTCGCAAATAGATCAACCACGAAAAACAAATATGTCGATTTTCATCAAATATGCAGATTTTTATTATACTCGTTAAGATTCGTTTTTTTTTTGTCCAGGCTTCCATATAGCTGTATAAATTATAATATTTAGAGGGTGTAATTATGAAAACGAGTGGTTCATGAATTTTACAACATCATGAGAGACTTTGAGACTTGCAAATTTTGTAAATGTTAATTGGAAGATTATTTATGACCTAGGTTGAAAATGTCCGCATGCTGGATCGTTACTCGAAAACGCCGTCGCAGGGCACGCTCTACGTAACCGCCACACATTTGATCTTCGTCGATCCCGATGATAAGAAGGAGACATGGGTATGTGGAAATCTGTTTTTCTAGTGCCTTTCGCTTCTGTTCTATTAGATTTGCAGAAAACCAACTTTTTTTCTAGGCGCCCCATTTCGCAAGTTATTTGCGATTAAAATTTACATGTTATGGCAAGCTCATCGTGAAAATGTTATGTAATTCCCAATGTTTTGGCAATGTTCTGGTTTTGTATATTATCGATAGAGATGTTTCTCATAAGGTTTTTTCCGGTCATTTATACGAAAACATGAATTATTTTTACAGGCGTAATTTCTCAAATAACGAAAGATTATATATTGGTTTGTAGATTAAGGGTACTGCAACTCTAGCTTAATACATCAAGTATCGATGATCTTATGTGTTAATAAGCGCTTTCTCCTCATGTACGAATCAGGATCTCCACAAACTTCCCTACCGCTTCTAAAAGTCTAAACTAGATTCCAATAAGTATCGATACTTTCCAAATGTTTGACACCCTTATTATAGATTTTTTAATATCGCCCAATTGGTAGGAATGTCAACTTTTCACGAAGGATCGATACATTTTGTTATCGATACTTTCGATACCCAAGTATCGAAGAAAAGTACCGATACTTATTGGTATCGAAAATACACATTGACGCCATCTGTTAATGTATTTT
>WSZQ02091296.1:0-57615 GCA_019419845.2 Weissflogia rhopalogaster | reverse complement strand
ATGTCAATGCTAGCTAGTCTGGGGTCGTTCAAATAAGACTGTATGATAGTAGTTGTGTGAATGAGTTAGGAAAAATTTTACCAAGTACATACTCTCTAGTTAAAAATTATGTTCGGGGGCATTAAAATGTTAAAAATGTTAAGGGAAACATTGATCTAAATCATTCTTCTTTGAAAAGAGATATTGCATGAGTTTCAGATTCGAATGAAGTATCTATCAAGTGATATACATCAGTATGAGTTGGAAAACAATGACATACTTCCAAGGAACATTTTTATCGCGCTACCGACACTTTCGATTTACCACTTATGTGACGCTGATTAGATACGCCTCAAAGATGGCGGTCGCTAATTACGCCGCAAGACAATCAACGTGATAAGCCCGAGTGTGTCATGGCGGATTAAGTGCCAGGCCGGCGCCCTTAATTGATAAGCGTTCAGCGTACCCTGCAATAAGTGTTGCGGCTATCATTCTTCGGCGTCGTAGATGGAAGATAAGCGCGATCGACGTTCGCAGAGGATGTCGTCGACGTTAATTATGCGAAGAATTACATCAATTATGCGCGTGGCGTAGCGGCCGTTGCGGTAGTCGCGCCTTCGGGGTGAAATTAATTTCGCGCATGCAAACTAAGACGTTTGTTGGTAGTGAAATCGAATCTTGGTGCGGTTGCGCCATAGTGGCGTCTTCTACGCCTGCCCGTGCTGCTTGAAACGCGTTCTCACATCCTCGTTTCGGATGAATTGAGCTGGCTCGTGTATGCCTCGAAATTATTGCTGTTTATTGTAGATTGAGTCATATTGTGCGCGTTGTGTTGTGCACAATTCGAATATAATGCCCATCATGACTGTGTAGCGTTATGAAATTTATGCGATTCTCCGACTCGAATTGGTGTTACACTAACTTGATGTAATCGACCGTGTGTTGGAACAATTAGGAATTGAATTGGTTTTGTAAAATATGCCTTTCTATGTTTACTATGCTGTAATAAGTCTTACTGCATAATATATTTGAAATGTTGGTTTTTAATTGGACTTGCACTCTTAGTATTAGATAGAAACATGAAGAAAGGATTACAGAAGTAGTTATATTCTCATAGTATATCATAAATGTAAACTAATCATCCTATATTTATATTATCCATGCTAATAAATTTGCTTTGAATTTCATGATTTTTTAAGTAAAATGAGAGACACAGAGAATATTAAATATTGAAATCCTGTTAAAATTGGTGCTGTCCACACCGGCAACAGCAGGTACCTGATCCGCCCCGAACATTGCTCACGTCTCCTCTCACGACTACTACTATGCTCTTCCATATTCTGTTCCAAATTTTACTATGGTAACAGCTCAACTTTGAAGAGTATTATTTGAAGAGTTACAGAGCTTCGAACTTATTTTCTGGAGCAACAACTCTTCCCCTCTCTTTGCACGCCGAGAACATGTTATTATCTTTATGAGTTTATCTCGAAAATAAAATTTTCAAAATGAAGAGTTTGAAAATTTGGAAAATTTGAGCATCTTTGAAGCGCAGTAGCCGCCTTATATGAAATGTTACAAGATGACTGAGTGTATTTTCGAAACAACAACTCCCCTTCCTTCTTTTTACGTCAAAATAATGTTGTTATCATTATTAGTTTAGCCGGAAACAAATATTATCCAAATATTTATAAAAATTTCGGTAATTCGTCAAATTTTAGAATCTGTAGCGCCCTTACTTTACGCTTTACACGATTACTGATTATATCATTCGAAGGATCAATTTTTCCTCTATGCTTTACGTCGAGATATTTTAATTACCTCTATTAGTTTCTCCAGATAATGCGTTTCTCCAGAATACGGCCGTGCCAATTTTTGAGCTTAAACGCCAAAACTTATGACTTACGGGACCAGACACCTTCTGCGGACTCGCCATAGATGGGTTGATGAGAGGGATACATCTATGGAAAGTGGGATTAAGACGAAAATTCTGGTAAAACACTCCCGGTTCGATGGTCTGTCTCATAAACGTCTACTAAAAACTCATAGCAACCAAAAGGTACTCGAACTAGCTCGGAACGAGTTTAAAACATTCACTGTATTCATAATAGGTCCCTTGGTCCTAAGGTATCATCTGAGAAAGATTGGAAAAGAGGTCAGAAAATTATGTAGGCTATGTAACGGAGACAAAGAGACGTCCGAGTACATAATCTGCTCGTACAAGTTAGGGAAATGTTTGAGAAACAACCCACTTGGCAAGAATTTCCTTCTGGCAGATTCGCACCTTTGTATTAACCTGGTCGATACAAGGAACATAGTAACATAGGTGTTACCTTCAAAAATTTACCTCCCATAAGACATTTTTACAAACCAAAATTACGTTTGCTTGGCAGGAAGGTCATTCATACCTCTCATAGTATGGACAATGAGCCCTTGCTATGCAAGGCGCATGTGTTGTGCCAAGAAAACAATTTTACTATATCTTTATGAAGTAACCCCAGAGGCAGCCGCAAAGCAATGAAATAAAAATTATAGGAGTCAGTAAAACACCTGGTTTACACAGTTTACAATTATTTATTTCAGAAAATTTAACAAATACCAAGAAAATAAAGAAGTCGGCCAAATTGATTTGATGAGGTCTATCTTTCTGATAGTAAATAGTTCCAACGGAGGACTTCGCTGTGGGATCCCCCATGATGTTCTTGTCAATGGAACTCTGAAACGGGTGACGTCGCATTATCAGGAAGGTTCTGTAACATAGTAAGATTATCATGGCTCTGTGTATTTGCATATGTGAATTCTTTGGTATGATATGTCTACTCACTATTTTAACAGATTTTTAACCAACGAATTTCCCAGCTCTTCTAGTAGGACGATCAAGCCTTCCAACAACGTACATGTTCAGTAGCGTGTCAAGAGGACAGTTTAAGCATCTTTAATACGGCACTCACCAATTGGTTGAAATTTTGCCAACGAAATTCCCAGCTCTTCTAGTATGAACGGCAACGTATTTTACGAGCAACAGCGCTACATTGGGGTGGCCAATCGAGAACAAACAGTTTTATACTCAAGCCCTAGGGCGAGTTTTCGATATCGTCGAAGAACGACGATATCGTGTGAAAGGTAAAACCTCCAGACTGAAGAATTAAATAGTTTTTTAGGGGCAGATAGTTACTTGTTTAAATTCGTAAGTCAATGGATGTTTGGTTTCACTTGATGACAGTTGTTTGTTTTCTCTTATTAGCATTTATTTTTGAGAGTTTTCACGCAATGTGCCGCCCTCAACCCAGGGTCCACAGCGTGTGCCGTGGACCACTGAGTTTAGAACAGCACAAAGGTATACCTGGCCATGATGGACCGGACCCAGGCACTCTCACTCCCAATGTTCACCTTAAGTGCAACGTGTTAGCTCTACGTCCCATCATAGTATCCGAGCCCAGTCGTTGGTTGGGGGACAAAAGGAAATATCTGTAGACGAATACAATCACAATCAGAAAAAGTACAATTAGTGAAATTCAGTGGGACTTACTTCATGTTGTTCATTTGTAAACTGTGGAAGCTGCCCCGTTGCAGTCGATTCGCACCACGCACTCCTCGACCACAACGGAGCAACTTGACTTCCGTTTGTTTCTGACCTATTTATATTGGGAGTCAGTAATATATCCCCTGGGTGACTCATGAAATGTGCATCCACAATTTAAATAAAACCATGTTTCTATCAACATCACGTAGCTGAAATTACATTACACTTCGTTTCCAGCGCATTTACGGGTTAAATTACAGAACACAGAGCTTGCATAAATAAACAAGACGTGCTAAGATCAATGTAATTTGAACAAATACCAAATCGAGATGGCGTGAGTTGTTATAGATATGTTTATTAAATCGTTCTAATGTTTGGCAAGTATTTTCCATGAAATTTGACAAGTTTGTCACTTACCAATTTCGAGTTGATTTGCGCTAAATTCTACAATTTCAAAATTATCATTGAACATATTACAATGGGGAAAGCACTAAAACTGGTGTTACCTCGAGCGAAACCAACATATTCGAAGAAAGAACGTGTATATAAAAGTCAGATTTCGAAAAAGTGCAAAGTGCGCCGGAAAATGAAAATGAGGATTAAACTACTCTTACAATGCAGCGCAATTTTCGGTCTGATTATACGTCCTGCTGATTACTTTTTCTATGATCCCTTGTCCGAATGTGAACTTCAAATGAGCGAGGTCGAACCCCAGTCAGAGATGGATGGATACCTAGTTCCTAAGATTCAAATACAGCATATACCGGATTATTCAACTGACGACCTCATCGAAGGTAAGGAGACTGATTGGCCATTATGGTAAATAGAAATCTTTAACTTCACAGACGTGGAATTTGAAATGGCATTTTCTAATTTCTCAACATCTTATCCTGGACCTGCATTATGAATGGACGTATTGTAAAACACAAGACTGTTTACTAAATCGTTGTTCATTTACTTAATCAATATCAATATATAACACACTAATTATTCTACGCGTCACCTAGAATTAGTTATTGTACAACGAGCATGAAATTCTACTCATTTCTCACGACTATGACGAGTGAGGCATAGGCATTCCTTGCGAATTCTATCTGGATACTATTGTTGTAGTGCCAACGTTGTCAAGAATCGGAGCCTTTTACTTGATATGGAATGTTGCTTCGTGAAACACAAACAGCAGCACGAGGAAGAATTTTAACGTGTTTAACGTGCGAGGTTAATTTCGAATTACAAATTCTGGCCCAACCTAAGTCTACCAAGTTATGACCAAGACTTGCTTCCACCAAGTTATGATTAAGACTGAATATATTTTTCCAAAAACCAGAACAAGTTTACAAAATTCCTACTGTATACACATCTACACATGGGGATGGGGAGACGAACTACCACTCGTGTGCATCTGGCATCGATACATTAACTTGAAGAGTTGCATCTTGTGTACAAAAAAATCACTACGGGAGATAGCTAAGATAAATACATTTTTTCGAAAGCAAAGACTCATCTAAACAATACTACGATGCCATCAAATTTCTAACTTGTTGCCCTAATATTGAATACACAAAAACATGCATCTATTGAAAACAAAGATTAAAAAACAACAATTACCTTGAGCTCAGCTCTTAGATTCCTCAGATGTCGTCTTTGAAGTGGTACTTTTCTTCCAATTAATCCTGGGCGGTCAACGCCACTAGCACAGCGACCAGCTTTGATCCATTGTGTATGGACCAATACTATGGGTCAATAACGGAGATCACCTTAGAAAAGGCTAGAATCGCCTTGACCGACTTCCCTTTGAATTCAGCAAGACTTAGCTGCTCGCTGCCTAGCAAAGAAAGTCTTTCCAGTGCTAGGGATGCACAAGAGCAGAGTTGTTGTTTCAACCTCCGACTTACAAAGTTTGCAGCTTGTGAGGTCGCCTTTGCCAATATTGGCTAGGTGGTACAAGACCTCGACATGACCTGTTAGTAAGCTAACAAGTAGCCTAATATCGCTTTTCTTTAGCTTTTTAATTTCTTGGGCTCTATTGTGTGATACATTTAGCAGCTTCTTAGCCTGCCTAGGACCTTCTTTGTCCCTCCAGGCGGTCTCGCGACTAGCATTTATCCATTCCTTCACTGTGGACCTTGATAGTCCACAGGTTGGTTCAGGGCCATGGATGGTGATTTCTGCTGCCTTCTTGGCTAGCATATCCGCCTTAGTATTGCCTGCAATACCTTGGTGTGCAGGCACCCACCGTAATGTGAGTTTATTGCCTCGCCCCAATTTCTTAAGAACATTTTTGCAGTTCCATGTTACCCTTGACTTACACTGCTCATCGCGAAGAGCCGTTAGTGTCGCTTCACTGTCTGTCATGATATAGATGCGTTTACCCATTACCAACGGCAATGGATTCGTTCCAGTTTGGCCCGTGAATTTCAATGGCGCGGTTTTCCCTCTTTACCGATGCGTCCGAGTACCAGATCACATTATTCCTGTCCTCGGTTATGCTTACGACTTCGGTGATGGCATCCGTGCGCGGTTCAATCGCCACTGTAAAGCCACAGTTGAAGTCGTGTACTGGGGTAATATTGTCCAGCAGGCATCCGATGAGCCCTGCTCAGCATCTCTGAGTACCCTTTACTGGAATCCCAATCTCAGGGTGCTCCTGATGGCTGCGCCTTCAATGGCGATTGGCAGGGGCGGAATGGCTAATAGTGCTGTCAATGCAACAGTAGGGGTCGTGTATCTCGCCCCCGTAATTCCAAGGCAGACAAGCCTTTGAAGCCTTTGCAGCTTCCGGACCGTTGCCTTTTCCTTCGTTTTCCGCCACCATATCACGCTGGTATATGTGATAATTGGAGCTATCGCCATGACATACAACCAGTATATCATACGCGGTTGCAGTCCCCAATTATTTCCAAACATTTTCCAACATGCCCAGAATGCCATTGTAGCCTTCTGGAGTGTCTTCTCAATGTGGTTAGACCAGGTAAGCTTGGCATCAAGGGTAACGCCTAGATACTTAACTTTCCTGGATCTCTATCGTCTCCCCTTTCAGTGGTACTTGCATCAACTTATGTAACGAATATTGAAACCTGAAATAATGGAACTTTTTGATAAACGTATTGCAAATTAAAAGATTTTTTTACTAAATCGTTCTCCATTTACTAAATCAATATCGATATATAACGCACTTATTATTCTACGCGAGACCTAGAATAGTTTATTTTATAAAATAGAAAAGAGAATATTTGCAAAATGTGTGCGTAAACACAGAATCATAATTTAACGAAATCTTATCCTGAAGCAAAACATAGTGCCATGCGTGCCTCTACACTCTCAATATTCAACTAACATAATATCAGCTTTGTATACGAAATATCACAATTTGTTGACGACTACCACGGGCGCGACGTCAACGCATCCGTTCTGCACAATACTGACGCCATTATTAGGCGAATATTTCTGTAATGTTTCCTCTAACTCATTGTACGTGGTACAGTATTTGAACCCCTTGGGTTTTAGACCCTCGAAAATCGATATCACCGAAGGCTTCAGATTGAAGAAGAGCAGCAGTTGGTTGCGGTTGGAGAAGTCTTCAATAAGTAATTTAATGCCCTATGGAAATTGGAAAAGAGTATCAGTGATAATTTGTTCAGAGGAAATTACGTGGGTTTACCTTAGCTGCAGTGAAATCAGCTCCCTGAATATGACGGGCATCAATTACCACCGGTACCGAACTGGAGCCGTGTTTCACACCTGCTTTTGAGACATTTGCTCGTACATATTCCACTGAGGGGAACGCTAAGCTACGATCAGGCGTTATAAGGAGGTACTCAGTGCCACCGGTGGCTGTTAGTTTCTCAATGTTCACCGAAGGACGTGCGCTGGCGTAGAGAAGAGATAGGACATTAATACCGATGCCAATTGCGATACCCAGTTCCAATCGCAGGAATAAACAGCTTAGGAAAGTGGCAGTTGCCGCAATCAAATCAGTTTCTACAGAACAAAATACAGTTAGAACATTTGGAGCCCAACATTGGAAGGTACCTACTTTTGGTACGCCATATTGGCTTGATTACTTGCAGTTCTACCATGAATACCACGGCAGCAATGATCACAGCAGCGAGGGATGCCTTAGGAATATAGTAGAAATATGGAGTGAAAAAATGTAGGGACACAATGACGATCAGACCAGTGTAGATGCCCCCGAATGGAGTCTTTACTCCGGAGGCATTGTTGACAGCACCACGGGATAATGCGCTAGTTACCGGCATGGAGCCAACAAAGGAAGACGCAATGTTGCTAACACCGAGGGCTAACATTTCTTGGGTGGCATCGATTGCCTTACCCTCCGCTGAAAAAGATCTGCGGTCAAAATATTTCCAAGGTTCTGCTTTATTCGCTTACTCACAGAATACTTTAGCTAGGGCGATATTTTCTAAAATACCCAACAACGGGACCACAATTAGCGCGGACCCCATTGTCGAGGTCATCTCAATAAAGTTGTAGGTCTTATTCCCAACTGAGGTCTCAAATGGAGGTGGCTTGAATTCGGGCAAGCCTGGTTTCACCTCACCAGTGAGCTTAAAAGGATGAGTACCACGTGATTCAAACATATAAGCCATTATTGCGCAGAATATCACTACGATGATATTCCGCGCTGTCGATATCAACCACACTGTCTTGGAAATATATTCATGAATTGGTTTGCGTTGCTTAATATCGGAAGGCCCGATAGGCAAATCTTTCGATTTCTGCAAATAGTTACATTTTTATAGAAAGTAAGATATATTTTAATAACTATACTTACACGTAATACCAAGATGATAACCATACATGAGACACCCAATAATAGGTCCCACAATTTGGTTTCCGAAATATGCATGATGATATTCTCCCAGACTTCTAGAAAGTTGCCGGCAGCTACTGACAGACCTAAAATGTCCTTAACTTGCGTAGTTGCAATAATAATTGCTGCTGCTGATGTAAAACCAATTGATACCGGCCCGGATATAAAATCAATTAGGAAACCTGAAGAAGCAGAGTATAGAGTATATTTAAGGCATATTTGAAAGTATTAATAACTTACCTAACTGTAAACAACCCATTATGAATTGCACAAAGCCCGTCATCAGACATAATAAAACAGCACCATCTACGCCAAAATCGTGAATGTTTTCGCGCGTTAACAGCCCCGAAATGGCCGTGGGTCCGATGGCGGCATCTTTTACACTACCTAATATCGTGTATATAAAACATCCCATGAATGATGAGTAGAGTCCGATCTGAGGGGGTAATCCAGCGACATTGGAATAGGCAATAGCCTGGGGAATGATCGTCAAGCCGACAGTGATTCCCGCAACGAGATCGCAGATCGCTGTAGAGATGTTATATCCAGGGAGCCAACCATAGATCGGTACTCGCTTGACCAGGTTCTTCTTGGTGAAGTATGTTGATGACTTTACCTTCACCCACTCCTTAACGGTAGGTTTAAATTCATTGGAGTTTGATCCTTGAAGGTATTTATCGGTGGGTATATACAGCACCGTATTTGCTAAAATAATCAATATTAATTAATTGGATATCAGTCGTCAGCAGGTCTTCGGTATTAGTAACGGTTATATATAAACGAGTTCAAATGTTCTTGGGAGTACACTTAAGACAAAAGTTGACTAAAGTTCTTTGATCTTTGATCTAGTTTGTTTACTAGAAAAAAAGGCGTTCGGCGTACCAAATGAGGACCTTCCTATTCCGCCTCAGTCAATCTTGGATATTATTTGCATTCTGTCGAAGTAACTTTTTCTGTTCTCTTCTGAGACACTGATATTGACAGTAAATATATTAGAACGTTAAGGATCAGCTTTAAATCATTTGGACTAGGTTGTGGTGTGACCTTTGTTTTAGTTTGATTTAATTGTTTAACCAATAATAATAAACTTGACTCTAATTTGTCTTCTGTCGATTTAACTCATTTTTGTTTTTCTCTATTGGGAGACCTATTCATGCAAGGTCCTAATTGATAAGTACCTTGACGAAATTTTCGCAAAAGAAAAGCGGGAAATGGGGAGGATGTGAAATGTTGTGTTCTGTGGTATCAAACAATATTATATTTTTTCTTCAATTTTTATTTCATTTAATTGATAAGGTATCAATACGATTATGTGGCACCTGGCAATTCTCGATTCTCCAAACAGGGGGTTCCCTTGGGGAAAATGTTGGAACATTTTAGAAACGTCACGGAATAAATTCCTACCAAAGTCTTATAATGTATGGTATAAGGACCTGTTTATTCAAGTGGACCGAAGTCTTTGATTTGGTTTATCAAAGTTTAACAATATAAAATAGAAACTTTTAAGACAATGTTACTCAAAGTGGGGTCCGTGGTACCTTGGGGGACCGCAAGAGTCTTTTTTAGAATAAATCCTGGACGGAATCGAGATTTTAATCGAAATTCAGTCTACTATACATTCCTTCTTGTCCTGTGTCCTTCTTTAATAACTTTGTTTGCTTGAAATAGAAGACTGCTCAATTCCAACAAGAACTATCCTGTTTAGTCAGTTTTAAATTAGAGTAGTGTGGATAGGAGAAGAATATGTCAGTTGTGACCTGGTGGAAGAGGGAGAGAATCCTGGGAGCATGTGGGGAGCGATTGTATAGGAATGAAAGAAGAGTTGGCGCGTGATACACAGGGGGGAAAGGGGAGTGAAAGAGTGGCTAAGTGAGGATGGAAAGGGATGACAATTTTGAAGGTGTTCTGTCTCTCTTTTGTATTTGGAAGGAAAGGAGGAAAAACGCCGGGCAGAAGGAGTAGGAAGTAAGGACAGCACGTAAATGTTCAGAAGAAGTGAAGCTGGTTTAATTACTTTTTGTTGAAATAGCTTTGTTTTATTTCATTAAGTTTTGTTTAAAAGTATTTAGCATGTTAAGTGTTATTTAGTTCTACTTATTACTTATTATAATGAATGTAGGTAATGGAATTGGAGGGAGAAATATGCCAATATTGTCTTTATATACATTAGAGTGATCCTTTCTTATGGTATCTGATTTTTATAACGACAACAGAAAACAAGATGCATTGTTTTGAAGACCTACCTTTCTTAGAACAGTCCAAACACGATTCCCGTCGTTGATCAAAGTCACCAGGTGGCGGCGGATCATGGTCCATGGTCGCATTCACCATTCCCCCATTGGTCCGAAGGTCCGTCTGACTCTCGCCGATGAGGGTCAGCTGACTGTTATTGATATTCGTTGTATATTTATCCATGATCACCAAATCACCACTTATGGTCCGTGTGTTTGACGGAACACTTCCAAGATTCCTAACCACAAGGAAACGGACGCACGTGTCCGTCCAGCCAACGCTGATTGCGCACCGGTCCTGTCTCTATTGACTTGTCTTGAACTTGCAGTTATATTTCATGTTTACGTATTCGTCAATCCACCTAAATTGCAATTCGTTCCCTTATAGACTATTTGGTATAGACGCAGGGTGGAGTTGAAACTTCTTGCCGGTCGCGCACCGAAGGAGCGAAAACTGGCTAACGGTCGCTGCAATGCAATAAAAATGCAACAATATTAATTATACGCTAACCGCAGGTGAAACATTGCATAGAAATGAGTACGATTGTATGGCGTTCCTGGGACATTGATACACCGGGTGCGAGCGCATGAGCTTATTTTTTTTCTATTACTTTGCCTTTTACAACCACTATTAACACATTACATTATCGAAGATGGATGAAACTTAATCTTAATATATCGCCGTTAGAAACTGGTTACAGTTTGAAGTACGTTAAACTGACTCAAACAAACAGCGACTTACAGCACTTACCTGACTCACTCAAGAATTTTTACGGTCGTTTATTGTCATCCCGATAAGTTAAATTCCGACGACATGCTGAATTACTGGTGCCGGTTTCTGTGATAAGTTCCAACAACGCAATAGTTACGTTACAGTGATCTATACGATTTCAATGATTTAGGAAATCATGCATGAAGTTTTCTTGTCTTTTTTGAATTCTTCGATCTTCTTTGTTGTAGAAATTTAACGATACCTATTGTGATTTGATTTGGTTGTGTTTTCGTTTGTTTCTTACTAAATTATAGACAGCAATTTCTATCGCAAACACGACATAGTTTCAACCAGCACCAACCAGTTCTGTAAAAAGTTTTGCTAAATTAGCATTACAAAAAAAATATCGCTTTAAATTCATTCATCATGCGCATTTATTTGCCGTTTAATTATAGCTTTACAAACGATAACCGCGATAAAGACATTCCGGTTTTTAATATTTTAGATTAATGCTAATTGAAAGAATTAACGGCGGATCCACTAACGTATAGAATGTTTTTTCTCAATATGACGTACGAAATATTACGTGAAATCACAACAAAATTTGCATAATTGCTGTTCTCAAACAAAGAACATGCTTATGGACCGGTCCAGGACGATCCTGACACGAATAATTCTACTAGAAACTTTCCGAAATTTGTACTACTTGTGTTTTACGCGATTTGTTTTTAATTCTGTGCAAAAATATGCGTAATTTATGTAAAAATACATATACGGGAAAAGATATTTGCAAAAGACATCCATGCGAACATATTATGCAAGTGTAACTCACACAAAAAAATGTTCGACAGTAAGTGTACAAGGAATGGATTTCTTCGCAATGCGTTTTGAGGCCGTGTGGGTCGTATCAACGCTAAGAATATACGTTTGCCATTTGTCCGGTGATTTATGTATCTGTATCCACCGAACACTTTCCATTTTTCAACATTTCCATTTAGGAAATGTGAAATTAATACAGCGCAAAATAAAGAAACCGAAAAATGATATACCTCGAATAGGTGCCCACCCATCGACCACGGCGGAGAAACTTTCACTCTATAATTCATCAATAATAATTCGCGATTTGTCGCATGGTTAAATGAACTTGGGCGGGCGCACTGCGATGCCAATTTCTCATCAACACGAAGCATTTTGGGAAGTATTGGCACGCAGTTCATTAACGCTAATTTATTTCTCAGCTTTACAGATCGCCGCACATACGTTTGTATTCCATGCGGCACAAATTCGACAATTAATAAATCCAATTAATTCTGAGTCGTAAATTTGAGCGCGTATATGATTAAATCATAATTAATTACGCCTAGTGGATCGTCGTTGACACGCGAACGCTTTGTAACGATTATTAAAAAAAAAAACAATAATATTGGCCAAAAAAACTAAATTGCCATCAAGATAATTAGCCGTTGTCTGTAAACGCTAACAGATATGATTATGACTGTAATTTGTATTGTATTCTTGCGAAATTCCGCTTTAATAATGCACGATCTATTTGGGAAGGTCTTAATCCCGACAAATTGAGTAAACAAATTTGAATAAACCTGAATTTACTGATGAATCACTGTCAGCTACCGACTTACAGTAAATTAGAGATAATTTGTACATAATTTTATAGGTATGCATATATTTTGCAAAAGTAATTATTTTTAGTTGATTTAAAAGACCGTTGCTGTCAAAACAAAGATGTTTTGTTTGCGTTTTGTTTGGTGGACTTTTGTGCTGACAATGAGAATAAACGAAAGCTGATTAAATGTACATGAATTGCAATTATTCACGAGCACATTATAAATTTCTGATCGTTAATTGGCCCGTTTTTCGGCACGGTTTTGGAAAATGCGTTTTTGCTATGGAATATATTGTTAGGTTATGTTAATATTTTGAAGTGTAATATTTAATTGTACAAGGAAGTATCAGTTAAGAGGTAATGCCAATAAAGGTTTCCTTATTATTATTATTATATTTCAAAGCAAAAACAAAAGTTTCCTTGCGTTATAATAAGTGTTAATTGGCATTCTGAGAATTGAGGCATTTTCACAACCAAAATATACCCTACTCACTCGTAGAGGGCGTGCCAAACACTAATAACATACGACCGAAAATTGGATTAGAAAAATAATACAATGGCGCACGACACCAGGAAATTGTGTCTCCACTCCGGTCGGTAATTGCAAATGATAATAGTTAGCGCACACAATTTCATAATTACACGGTGTTAATCAATGGGTATAAGCGTACGACGTGGGTTTCGTAGTCACAGCGCTGGAATGACTACCGTACAACCGCAAGTTGGGTTCGAAAGATTTTTTTAACGAGGAATGTGGTTTTATCCGGGCGAAAATTGATACATATTATATGTGCATACACATGCATGAATACAAATTAAATTGTAGCATCACTTTGGGTTTTTCTTGGAATTTGTACATAATAATTAGGTGTTTTTTGTTCTATAGTCTTATTACGACTTCGTTGATGGAAAAAAAAGAACACCTGCAGAATTGCGGTGAGCCGCAGTGAGGTTTGCTAAATAACATCAGAAGATGGTTGAATTTGGAGTTTCCAAAGGCGAATTGGCGATTAGAAAAAGTCTCTTGTAGTGCAAAATTGCAAACGCTGAAGTAGGTTAGAAGCAAACGTGCGCTACAAAATCGCGCCTATGTTTTGTGATTGTATGCCTTCAATAGCTTGGCAAATTTCATTTTTATGCTGATCGTGTTCTAGTATTTCGCGTACATAACGAAATTTTACTCTTTAATTCCAGGTTGTAAAAAACATAATATAACAAAGTTCAAACATTAAAAAAGCTTTCCCTTAACCATTGCATGCTAAAAAAACATCAAAAATAATCAAAGACGTTTAACTGTCGGAGAAGGCTCTTTGTTTGCAAAAGGTTGACCGGTTTTCACCGGTGACGTCTGTTATTGACTTTAGTGAGGTTCTTTATTAATTTCGGTATAATTAAAATGCGTATTCTGCATTTTAACGTATACGTAGAACTAATTTCGGCGATTTGCTCGTGTCTCAATGACAAGACATTGGTTGGAGTTGTTGAAAAGTATAAATGCGCATGCGCGGTAGCGCCAAGAAAGGCTGATCGAAGCGATCGTAACTAGTTCAAAGCGCAATCGCCGGAACACATTCACACATGCGTCGGCGCGAATTGAGCGACTTTCATCCGAATTTTGATTCGTTCTGCACGCGCGCTGAGTTGCGCAGGAGTACGTACACTCACTCACCTGTTCGATTATCGTCGCTTTGGCGAATTGAAATTAGACACTTTCGCACTTTCGGCTACTTCTAAAACTGTTTCTGTCTCAAACACAAAAAAACGCAGCTGGTGCAAGTGACTGAAATGAAGCTTCGATTTAATTTCGCTGCAAGCGAATTTTCACACAAGTTTGTGGATTCGCGAAAATCACGAGTGGACGGCGATTTTTCACGGAACACGCGTGCTCGCGTGCACCAAAACTATACGTTGTTGTGTTGTGGTTTTTGAGCGATTTTGTCGATTTGTCTCTATCAGCCGTTGCGTTTTTTTCGAGATGCCGGTGGTTTCGCGCGGTTTGAACCCACGTTCAAACGACTCTGCTTGCTTGCAAGACGTTAGACGAGACAGCCGTGACGATGCGCGCACAACCGGAGCCGCGAGCGAACAAATCGCGGCAGGCCGAGTGCCGCTCATTTTTATTTTACAATGTGGGGCCGGTGCGGCATCGCCATGCGGTTCGTCGGCCCGTTTTTTTGTTTGTCTTCTTACCTTTGGCGCGCGATGACACACGCTGCGGGTGGAGGTGGTGGTTTCGGTGGTGGGTTCGTCCAGCCATCTTGGGCAATAAATTTAATCCGGATTCGTTCCATCGTTCCTTTTTTTCGCGCGCTGGATTCGAAAATTGCGTCACACTGACAAACAACCAAATATTTACGACACAATCGACCAAAAGTCGAAGAGAAAAAAACACTCGGAATTTCCAAAAACACAACAAAAAAAAAAAATAAATTCCACTAGACGGATGCATTAATTATATTGCTAATGAAGTTCGTTGCTTCCAAATTAAATATTAGTTAGTTTAAAATTTTAAACCAACAAATTTTGACTTCCTATTGATTGGAAACATAAATAGACACACTATAATTAACCCACATTAATTTTACTAAATTTAAATGATATCTACGGATTAATATACCCTTAACCAATTTAAATCGACTTCATAATATTACTTTAAATATAATTAGAGATTATAGAAAGTATTTTTTTGCTAATTGCTTGCCATCACATTTTGCAAGACTTGTTTGCGTTATCGTTTATCATGGGAAATTGCGAAGGAATATTGCATTACTTTGTGTTATTACATTGCAAAAATGCAACAATATAAGATTGTCCTGATCCTCATGAAGTACTTAGGTAATAAAATTATCATGAGTTATGAGCTAATTTAATTTCATCGATATTTCGCAAATTTCGCTACCTGATCAGATCTAATCGCGCCACATGTGCGGGGAAAAAACGTTCCAACTCGTGTGCGCATTACATAAAAAACGTTTGTCGCGTGTAAGATGTTCCCATGCATTATTTACGCGCGTTAAGTGCATGCGAAGATGCAAGCGCACGCTGATAACGATGTTATGCAATTTTCGGCGATATATTTGATTGTTTTCGATCTTCGATGGCGCCCAATTAGCGCTTACTGGTATGCGACGCACGATACATTATGGTTGTGAACACGTCGATCTTCCAAGCGTAACGCGCAAATATCTTGTTAACATGCCGTCGTTGCGAGTAGTCGAATCACGCCGATTGCGGTGATAAAGGATTTCAGGTTTTCCGTACACCAATATCGATGGTGAATTGGTAGCGTGACAATAATTGCGCCAACGTTGACAGAGTCCAGGCTGCATTCGTTATTGTATAATATAGGTAATTAGCCAAAGTTCGATACTGCACATACCACACCGCACATGAGTGTATACAGCGACCAGGTATTTAGAATGTATGAAATTATTACGGTGCGAGGGAGGAGGGAATTCCGCATGCGGTTAGCTGACGTTCGCGGACACATGATCGCGAAGTTTAATTCGCATTTACTCAATCAGACAATGAAAGTGACTAATATTGCATTTTCTCGAGATTAATTGTGGTTTTCTTTAAATTGCATTTTGTTTCTATCTACATCTAATTACTAGTAGCAAATTACATTGCTTCGTCTAAAGCAGAGGTCGGACACCCGTGGTCGCATGCAACCTACCGGATACATATATGCGGTCCGAGAAGCATTATTCCAGACAATAGGGGATCCCTTCATAAGAAATTGTAATTTTTTTCTCTTTCATACATGTTGTATATCATGCACTATTTTATGAATGACCCGCAAATGTTTTGTTTTATTTCACTGATTGTGAGCATTGATTATTGTGGCCATTAGCTCTATTCAATTTTTTTCAATGCAATTAGTCGTATTATAATTTATAATTATTAATTATAATTAGTCGACTAATACTATTGATTAGAAGAATAATTGTCGACCCCTGGTCTAAAGTATCAATTCCAGCGGTCGGCAACCTACAAGTTCGGGGCACCGAACGACCCATTTACTAATTAAGTATTTTGTAGTAAGTAACCTTTATTGGCATTACATCGTACCTTTCATAATTCAGTTAAACATTACACTTTAAAATATAACTAAACATTAAACACACTTATCAAATTAAATGAAAACAATAACAAAACCAACTTAATGAGAAAAAGAAAAAAAATACTACATTCCTTCTCGGCACCGTCCTATGGGGTTGCCCACTTCTTCTTCTTCTCTGCCGTCTTCCTCAGCCACTGCTTTCTTTTCGTCAGGACCTTTAATGTTGTCACCTCACTGCCATTCTCTTTCTGCCAACCTTGCACACTCTTCCCCGCATTCCCAACCTCCTGTGCCCATTCCCCTTCCAGCCCTATACATTCATTTGCCATATGGTCCCATGAATCCTGGCCTATTCCACAAAGTATACACCTGACATACTGTTCCCCCGTCCATACTTTTCTCCCCCGCTCCTCAGACCCGTATCTAGCTCTTGCAACTAGTAATTTTTCGTCCACACTTATTTTCTTGCTTCCTATATACTTTGGTCGTCTGCCAATTGTTTGGATACCACGATATACAGGGTTATAGGTACTCTCACTAATTTTACCTTGTCTTTCTTGTTCTTCTATCTCTCCTTGTCTCCTGCAAACATTTATCTCCAGTAAGCCTGCGCAGAACATACTGTCAACTTCTTCTCCTGAAAAGCCTAGAGCCTCATACGATTTCTTCCTCCCTTTCATCCATTTACACCTAGATTTCCTTGCACACCATTCCCAAACATTCTTAACCAGTCTATCGTCCCCCATTCTATGCAGACATTCCTCATACCTTGCAATTCTCCATGTACTCTCCCATTTATCGTCATTCTCCCTGCTTCTTGGAGGGCTATATATCGTGGCGTTGACTTTTCGAGTCGCATCAGATCTTTAATGACCCGCGTTTGTTCCTGCTCCAAGATTTCCCTATCCCTTAAACCCCAAACATCTACACCATACATTAAAATCGGTTTCACACATGCTTTCCACAGTCTTGATACGATGTCCCAGATATTTCCCCATACTTTCTGCCATTTACTCTTCACTCTTCCCCATGCACACCTGGCTCTCCCTTTGATATGCTCCTTCCACCTTCACTACTAATTAAGTAACCCACTATAGTTCCGAAGAAGGTACCCCCACACCCAAGTCCAAACGGTTAACGTTTTTGAAATTTGCCGTGAAAGCGCAAGGCGCCCTAGTCCAATCGAGACTAAGTCTAGGAGAGGTGGGTATATAAAACTGTGCCCCAAACATTCTTTTGTTGACCAATTTCTGATTAATTTTGATGCACTCTCACAAAAGGTTACAGATCCCTGCTATATTCTTTGGTAAAAATAATGAACTACTCTTAGAACGTCTACTAATGTAGACTCTTGAAGTGTTAATATCAAACTATTTCGGCCCTACCTTAAGGTAAAAGTAGGGCTCACTGATTCTCAAACCATTCTCAGGGTACTGGCAACCCCAGGAAGCCATTGAAGCTGAGGGTCAAGGCTTGTGAAATTCTTATGAATATTACTTAGAGAAAAATAGGTATCAGAACGATCGCCAGTGCACAGAACCTACACGGAAACCCCTATGACCTCCACCATAATAGCGGGAGCTACGACTGAATAGCTGAGGAATGGTACAGACTTAACTATTTCTTATCGATATAACACTTGCAGATATTCTCAAAAATAAACTGTATGAACAAGCTAAGTGAATTGACAGTCCTTATGTTTCGTAGAAGACTGTATAAAGTCATTATTGTATCTAGAAATATGAATATGTCTGGAACCAGAGATTTCAAACAATATTGATTTATATTACATTATCTGATTGACTCATTACATCTTAAGTTAACCTGTGAAAGATCTCAAAGTAAACCACCATTCAGAACAGCAGGAGCTATGACTGATAATAAGGATACAGAGCATACTATTTCCTTTTGAAGATATTACATGCAGATATCCATCATTAGTTATGTAGGAACAATCTAAAGCAGAAAACCTGATAGACAAAGGAATGATCAATTTTCTATCCAGTGATGGATCTCTGCGAAAACTTGAGTTCAAGACATCCTTTTATTATTTAATTTGTAATTTATTTTGACGAAGAAATATTTCAGACTCTTGCTCCATTCTTTGGTAAAACGATTTTGGCCCAACCTCAAGGTAAAAGTAGGGCTCACTGATTCTAAAGCTATTTTCAGGGCTGGTATCACGAAAAAGGCTTGTGAAATTCCTGAGAGTACCTATGAATATTACTTGGACAATCTGTCAAAAAGGGAAGGAGAAATCAGAATGATCGAACTTCCACGGAAACCGCTATGAGCTGCACCATAATGGCGGGAAACTATGACTGAAGAGTTAAGGAACATACTAAACTATTAATTGTTGATGAGACCACAGACATATCTCAAGAACTAGTTCTAAGCGTGAACAGGGAGTTGACAATAGAACTAATGTGGGGCAGTAGACTATACCAAGCCATCAGAAATATGAATATTTCTAGATACCTGAGAATGAAAGAATCATTTGTGTACCTTACATTATTGCATTGGCTTACATCTTACATTAAATAGAGCAAACTATTTCCTGTTGAAGACATTGCAGTCAGATATCCATCATCGGATATTTGTAGGAATGATCTAATGCTGAAAATCTTGCAAAAAGAGGAATGATCAGGAATGCAATTGACTTTCAGCCATTACAGGATCTCAATGATAACTGCGAGGACCAGCATTCAGAATAGCAGGAACTACGGATGAAAAGTAATAGAACGACATAAGGTAAACTATTTCGTGTTAAAACACCACAGAGTGATTTTCAGCATCATATCAGCATGATTATGAAACATCTACAGGTGTTCCCCTCAGTTCCATGGAGTCTATGAGGAAACGAGTGTGTGTGAGTAAACACTTTACTCGTCCCGTAGTTGGACGCTCAAGGATTTAATGACGCATCTCCAAGGATGCTCAATGGTGTCCACCACGGAAAGGCCAAGGCAAGGTTTCCGTGGAGAAGCCGGATTAAGTTTACCAACTATGTAAGGCACAAACATACAAACCGAGCCATTTTCCCTTAAAATGCCGATCAAAGGTGAGTTATGGCGAAATTGGTGTGACTATAACTCAACACTTCCTATTCTAAACACTTTCATAAAATCTTCCATTTAGAACTTAAGCACCTTTGACTATTTTCTGACATAGGAAATTAAAATAGAATTCTCCATATTGCGAGAAAAATTGTTATGGTACGCTGGTAAACTGATAAATAACTTTAATATTGACACCAATAAAATTCATGTAAACGTACACGGGGAATTCCACGATTTCTTAGAAACCACAGGTAGAAAAGTGATTTTCTGGAAATGTTTTAGCGTGACCTTTACACGCTGTGCTTTTTTTATTACCTAGGAAACTTGAGCATATAATTGGTACGTCATAGAGACAACATCCAGGTACTCTTCACGTGTTTACTACGATTCTCGCATTGTTGTTGAGTTCTACGGTCGACTCACTTAAGATAAGTCCGGATAGTAGCGTTATTGATGCCGTCCGGTTTTCGTGTGCTCAGACGTCATCAGCAGGTGAGCCGATTGTTGATCAACCGAGTTTGGAAGCACGTCTCAACTTCGTCTGCTTACCGGTCTTTTCGGAGGCGTAAACACATTATCAATATTCGACTAGAGGGTAGCGGTTTGTGTTGACTCAGACGCTTCAACCCCCACAATTTTCCAAACATCTCTCGCTCGTATTTTTCCGCTTCGCTGTATTCTTTTTTACTTTCATTGTATCCCTATTGTCGGCGTATATCCATCACTGTCATAAAATGATGGAATTACGTTTCTAAAGCGAAAAGGATGAGGCTATTTTATTATCGGATAACAGCAGACGTTTTAGGGCATGCCTGAAATTAAATAAAAGAATCACTTTCACGAATTTCAATTCAAGCTCACCTTACTGGCGAAGTAATAATTAATACTTCATTTATTCGCGGAGATTAAATCTTATAGAAATCAACATTTTATACTTTATGACGCAGTTTATTATGATAGAACAATGGGATAATTTAATTCTATGCTTTTTAGTTATTTTTTAGTTAGTGATTTGCAATTTAGATTACGCAACTTTCAATTTGTTGAAATAACTAATCAAATTATGATTGGTTACACTTGGCATGTGCTGAATCAATTCTAGGTAAATAAAATTGCGGCGTATATTAAATTTCTTATTAATATTATTACCCTAATCTAACTCCAACTTAATTTCAACCAATCGGCAGTCACCACAACTTTAGTATCTTCTCGTGGTTTGTTGCGCTACAAAAAGACTGCAATATTTACTATCAATTTTAATAGTACGCAATTCTCGTCATTTTTTTTTCGAAACAAGTTGATTAACTTCTTACTCAGCGACTTTAACGATTTCGCTTCACAGAGCGACGAAGGCGGATTGTTAAATGTATGATATAAGACTCGACAATACATTTACCTTGACTGTTACGCTCCGCTTGACTTCCGCCTTTTTTCTGATAAATAAATACAGATAAATCAAGGGACAAATTGCACTACAGGCGCATTTCATCGCGTGGTTCATCTACATTGGCAATATAATTTGTGCATTGCAACGGAACCTGGCAATTTGATTACGCTAATCTCTCGGTGAGAGGTGACGGCGTAAAAATGTGAACGTAACTCAGAAATCCGATTCCAAGAATGGGACGCTGTACAATTCTTTGTCTCTGCGCTTGACTTACTGCCACACTCTGATGTTCCTTTCGATTTTTTATCGTAATTTTCATTGAATATGTACCGTTAAAAGTTATAAGCGGTATGTGCTGCCTACGTTCAGGTTCAAGAAACGCGTACATCTTTATATTTCCCTCGCATTTCTATTGTAATTTAAAAATGTGGTACTCTCTGCTCTAGCAAACAGATCTCTATTGCTAGATTTAAGCAGGAATAACTTTAAGTGTTGATACAACTCCTCTCGGGACTCTTCAGTCTCAAGGGACACCCATGATAGCATTCCCAGGATAGCTAGAGAAGGACTGCAGGCGTTTCAGTTCAAGGAATAAATAAGTCTGTATTCCCCTGCGTTTCTATATAACATAGAAAAGGTGGCCCAGGCACTCAATTATGCAGTTGCAAATACCACAGACAGATCTACATCACTACATCTAATTGTAAGCAGGACCAGTGAAGATTGGTTGAAGATATCATACAAAAGAGGAATGTAATGATCAGGAATGTAATTGATTCCTAGCCAGTGGGATCTCAATGAAAATTTGTGGAAAATGAGCACTTGACTTACTGCCACAGTTTGATGTGACTTCATTTTCTTTCATAATTTTCGTGTTACTCCTTTTCTTGTTCTTACTGTCGTATAGTATATATGCTTATATTTATTAATATTCGTTTCATTTGGCATATTTTGTATTCGTATGATGTTAACAATTTGATCTCTTTGAATACTCTCGAAAGCTTTCTGGAAGTTTATGAACATTATATATACTGTTGTAAACCGATACTACAACATCAACTCCAGCCTGCTAGAGCAGTTTAAATTAATACAGTCCGGTGAGCTCCAGGTGCAACAGTCTAGGTGAAAATGAAATGCGAATTCAAACTTGATTGAAAACCGAAATGTTCCGTACATTGGAACACTGTGTTCTGCCTAGTAGGGATGTCAAAAAGAGTATCGGTATCGATAAGTATCGATAAGTATCGATACCATGTGTCGATACTTATCGGCTTTTATCAATACTTTAATTTTCAATACGTGTCCATAGTATCGCATCGGTCATTTTCGATACTTTTTGACATGCCCCCACTCTGAGGCCATCTGTTAATCACAACGACCACTTAGGAGGGTACACGTTTTTTTTTTCAATTCTTGATCCTGTTATTAAAAAACTTGTTGTATTCTTGCTTAATATCGATACTTCCCTACAATTCAAATTCATTTAAAGTTAGCCACTTTTTGATAAAAACTTAGTTTAGCCTTAAAATTTAATTTTACAAGTATTAGTTTTATTTCTTAGGAATCATCGCGATTTTTATCAGTCTCAAAATGTAGTTGTATCATCATTATTAACATTATTAACAGATGGAGCCAATGTGCATTTTCGATACCAATAAGTATTGATTCTTTTCTTCGATACTTGGGAATCGAAAGTATCGAAGTTTCAAACGTATCGATACCAAAAAGTATCGATATTTCGTGAAAAGTTAACATCCCTACTGCCTAGTACAGCGCTACAGATTTAAGTAGGCAGCTGCCTAGACCCCAAAACACAGTAGGAGGTTGTTGTTTAAGAAGGCTGTTAGGCAGCCCCTAACAATTCCTAATAAATATCATGACGCTGCTCGAGAGATATACCATTGTATTGTACTTTTATAACGGTTTGATTATTTGGTCTTCTAGAATGAAATTGTGAAATTTTGTTTCGATTTAGGCCGACTCCTTATTCTTCTCTTCCTTTACTCCTTCATTCCTTCTCCATGCTATTTTTGCCTTTCTTCTGTCAATTTTTCTCCAGTCTTCTTTTTTTCCTTTCCTTGGAATCCCCCGAATCCCCTGATCTTCTCCTTTAATTCTTTTCTATTCTCCACCTCCCCTGCATCTATTTTCATTTCATGTCTTTCCTGACTTCCTCGATCCAAGTTAGCTGTGTTTTCGGGTTTTTCTCGAAGAAATTGAATAGTTTCTTTGTCAGTCTTCCTTCGTTCATTCTTTTGATGTGTCCGTAGAAGGTTACTCTTCTTTTCCTCATCGTGTCTGATATTTTCTCTATTCTTGTGTAGATCGATCTCTCCATTGCTTCTCAGTTTTCATGTTCCCTCTTCATACCTCGGTCCCAGGATTTTTCGTATAATTTTTCTGTGAATTATTATTATTTTTATTTTATTGTAATTTATTATTATGGATTATATTTTGTGAAAAGGCTGGAAGGATATCGAGGTGAATGCCAATAAAGGTTATTTAAATTCGGAAACCATAAGCGAAAAAAAAAGATGTTGCACAGTGCCTGCTCTACGAAATTAGTTTAAAGCCTCAGTTTGATGTTTATTTGGTTAATATAATAATTTTCTTTGTTAAATGTGAGAAGCGGTACGTGTTGCCTACGTTGGTGATCCAAGAACCAGTAATGTTTGTATTTCCCCCGCGTTTCTATGACAATTCAAAAAAGGGTGGACTACAAACAATGTACAGTTGTCACGTTATGTTAAAAGTGTGCTTTGCTGAAATTTCATAATATTTGTTGCTTTTTACAATTAACAATGTCATATCGTGAAGTACGCAGTAAGTCGTGGAGCTTTTGCACTAGCCCAACGTTATAGTCTTATTGCTTTAGATTGCACCGAGATGCTGCGTGCGTTGAGTTATCCTCAACTTGTCTCGATGGAAAGCTTTCGTAAGCCGAATTTCCCACTCGTCTCGACGCTGCTCTTGTGGCTGACAAAGCGTTTCGATCCGGATGTGGACATTGCCCATGATATCAACACGGAAGAAGAACGGGTGACGCTTATTCGCAACGTAGCGCAATTCATGGCCCTGAAAGCGAACGTCAAGCTGAACACGAAGCGGTTGTACCAAGCTGACGGTTATGCGGTACGCGAAATCCTTAAAGTGACATCATTGTTGTACGAGGCACTTGTAAGTAGCGCCAATGAGAAGACCGCTAGCCAGGAGGAGGACGTCGAGCTGACCGTACGGGATTTCGACTTCGCTGATAAAGTAAATTCTATAGGGTCCTAATTTGAAGGGTTTCATGAAGAATTTGTTTCAGTTGCATGATTTAAAGCAGTCCCGGCAATTGGCATCGGAAATCACTATGACTGGTGCATCCCTATTTGATTTGCTTGGAAAGGAGATTAATTTGAGGGTAATCTCATGTTTATAAAGAATCACCTATTATATTTCTTTGTGTCCGCATTGTAGACTGATGTCAGTATTTCCCAATTTTGTTGGGCCATTCCTGATCTTAGATTTCCTAAACTTCTTATGTCCTCATGTATATATTCATCGATATAGCATTCTATATTTTCATTGCACATAGGGCATAGTGTATGGATATGTTTTTCTCCTATTTTCTTCCGTGAACCTAACGAATCGTCCTATCTTTCTTGTCCTTGTCAGCATATTTTCTTTTTGTATTGTTCTCTCCTTTCTTCACTGTTTTTTCGCTGATATTACGATTGCATATCTTTCTAGATATACTTCTTCTCCCCTTGGTAGAATGGCAGCTTCCCGTACCTTCTTAACTTGCCGATCTTCCTTTAATCTATGGAGGTACCTCCACCAACATAGCTGCTTTCGTTGTATACATTCGATACTGGCGTCTTATAATTGCTTTCTTCTCTCTTCATTCCGTAGCCTAGCACATTTTGTTGCCCACAGTGTCGTTTTTAAAAAATTCATCTCCTCAGCTTGTATATTTCCAGCTACCCTTGGCCCTGGTCAATGTCCTGTCAATATTGGCCTATATTATTTTACCTTTGTTTTTCTAAATACATCTTTTTTGTTAATACATTTTGTATGTAATTGATGGTAAAGGCAACTTGCTTTTATTGACCTTGCATCCAGTTCTCTGCCCCCTTGTCCGTCGTGTTGTATTTCGACTTGTTGGTATTTTTATGACTTTATTTGTTCTAGCTGCGTTCCTTCTAGACTGATCTTTAGGTTTTACTTCTCTTCTCTTTATTTATGTTCATTCCCTTGTGCTTTAGTATGTTTTTCCAGATATTCACTGATTTTTGTAGTTCCTTTCTATTCTTTGTTAGAACGACAATGTTTTCAGCAAATGCTTCATGTGCAATTTCCAATATTTACTTTCCTGGTCCGCTTTTCCGCCCCTCTTAATACTTCATCCATAAACACAATGAATATCATTGGACTGATGTAACATACATAATCAGCGTCAAGGTTAAACTCGTGGGAAGTTCATTTTCGAATTGCGAAGTTACAAAATTCGGAAACAGAATTTCTTATTGCCAATTTGTCAATTTAAGGATCTTGATCAGAAAGTTTGCACCCCACCCAAGTGAAGATTATTGCTTATTATTCTGATTAAGATTCCTCATAGAGATAACAATAGATAGCAGTCATATTTTGGAATATGTTTTTCACCAAAAGCCCTGAAAGTTTCAAGGAAATGTCTATGAATACTTGGCCTTAAGTTGTCCCTTTCCCTTGATAATCAAACTCTCCTAGTTATGGGAAATCTATTCTTACTCTATTCCTAGTTTAACCAAACTTTATCTAACCTCTTAATCTGAAGCTACTTATCTTAAGAATATATTCTATAAAAAAATTATAAGGGTGAACGTGAGACCAGCGTAGCCCGCCAGTTTGAGGTCCACGACGTTGAGGGTGGAATTCGACGAGCAATCGAGACGATTACCGAAGAGATCTCCGAGAACCAGAAACAAACTGAAAACGTTTCGGCAACCGAAGCGAGCTTAGATGGAAAGATCGAGCGAAGGAAAGTTGAGATTGAACGACATGAGAAGCGCTTACAAACTCTGAGAAAAGTTCGGTACGTTTCCCCTTATTTTATAGCACCGTGACACATGATGTTACACCCTCTACTTATACAAACCTTTAGACCGGCTTTCATGGAGGAGTTTATTACACTGGAAGGCGAATTAAACAACCTTTTCGACAAGTATTCTATCCGAGTACGTTGTTTGGGCGAATTGGAGAAACTCGCCGCAGAGGCAGAGCGGGCCCAAATTCAACGCGTCCAGTTGATGTCGTCACAGAGACCTATTACAACTACTATTCCGTTAGAGGATGCCACCGAAGACGATCTCATACTTGACGAGATTACACCTCAGAATGCCATGCCGCAAGCGCCGCCAAGCCGTCAGGAGAGACCTAGGGCGCGCACTGGAGGTCGTACGCGTCAGGGAGTACACACTGGCAAGAATCTGACGAAAGTATTCGGTGGAATGGATCCGGTGATTAGTAACAGCAATTCATCGTTGGCGATATCCTCTGATGACACGGACGATGATGAGTTGTTCCTTGACAAGGACGAGCCGGAACTGGTAGATGTACAGTCCGATGAAGATTCTCTTGGGCTAGAGTTCTCAGCGATGGACATCAACAAGCGAGCAACTTCAGGTAGGATGACTAGTAGCAAAGGTGTAATTCAGGATAATAGTGATGATGACTTTTAATTACTTATAGTTAGTTTAATTACACCACATTCGTGGTTTTAAAATCTTATTTTTATTATAATACTCTAGGTATATTAAAAAATAAATAAATAGTTGTTAAATATGTCTATAAAATTTGCTTGAAGCTATGGAATCGAAATCCTAGTGTTCGTCCGGTCCTGTCCATTGTTGTGCCCTACCCTCGCGTTGGAGTCATGGTGCGCGTGTGTGACTTATTGCGTCCCCACGCATCGCACGCACCATCATGCGTCAACACTGAATCCTGATCCTTTCTTTTCGAGTCTTTCGTGAAATTCATATGTGCGACCTTGGGCTGCGAGCCCCGTAGCTAACCCACGTTATCAATTAACACCGGCGTTCCTGCTCCAGCCTATGTTTTCACGTATTGTGTTTACATAATAAAGATTTGTTAAAAACCTTCTTCTGTGCCCCGAACCCCGTTAACGGTTTGCACCGTTACACTATCCATCGATAGTTCCCGATGGATAGCTTCACATATCGTATTAACCATCAGCGCTGCAGAATTTGTTGAGACTGTATATTTTACTGTTTACTGTCGTAATTATATTTCTTTACATAGAAATGTCGAAGAAGAGGCTAGTATTCACCGCGTTTAGTTAAAATTACCTGGTCAAGATTTGAAATTAACAAAAGGAATGAGAGATGATATTGCGGCAAATGTCCAGAACAAAACTGTGAAGTTACAAATCAGTTAACAAATGATGTTTCAAGGTTCTCCTGACATGGTTCATCGGCTTTGTTTAGAGGGAGCATTTCCACAGACAGCTGGTGTAGTCCTATTGCTTTAGATTGCACTGAGATGATACGTGCGTTGAGGTATCATCAACTTGTCTCGAAGGAAACGTGCATTCTCGGCCATGTTCTGGCTATACAGATCTGCGGTTTTGCCCATTGTAACCTATCATCATCACTTGTATGGTAGCAAAAAACCAAACAAGTGATCACACAACAGAAGCTAGGCAATCTTCAAAGAATAGTATGCTTGAGCATTACATGAGTCACTTATACAACGCGGGGATGGAAATTCTTCATATCCACCAGAGAAAAAAAAAATAGAACGATGCAAAGTGACAGAAACGGTCTGCATGAAATTCTAAATCACTTAGATGCGGGCGTATGAACGTAGTCCGTGTGTTTGGAAGAGAAACCTCTGCACGTTACAGTGATGCCTCCAAACAGGAAATAGGCAATGGTATTGGAATATACAGTCCAAACCATGCGTACAAGAGTTACATATATGGCTCTGAGATATAGCTCAATCACATTACAATCGGAAACAGTTAGGTACTACTGGAGGCGCTTTAAAGGCCTTGTAAGTTGACCAAGACGGTTTGGGAATGCCAAAACAGCCTAAGGCAACTGGTTTAGAACAACCGCATCCCCCTCATGTGTACCAAAAGCATGCCCGGTAATGAGACTGTAAACTAACCAAGATAAGGGCAAGAACCAAGCTTATGGGACCAGAGCCCTTTTGTAGACTCATTATTGATGGATAGAAGAGAGTGATTTATCTATGGGAAGTGGAGGTAAGACGAACACTGGAAAAACATACTCGGTATGATGCATTCGAAAAGTCTACTAAAACCTCATAATAATCAAAAGGTCATAAAAAATCAAAAAATTATAACTGGACATTGTGTCCTAGGTAGCATCTGAGAAAGATGGGAAAGGAGCGTAGTTCACTGAAACTATGCAGGCGGTCACAAGGACGCTGAGACGTCCGAACGCATAATCTGCTCGTGCAAGTCAGTGAAAGGTTTGCGATTCAACCTAATTGTACATAAATGTCCTAGGTCTCCTTCCATATTAGGCAGTTGGGGCAGAACAATAGATATACCCGCAGTTCACAAGAGGCTTGCTCCCTCATAGGCCCCTATAACCTATAACATATGCTTGGAAATTAATTTGAGAGTAGAAACTACAGAATAACCTATTATGTTTATTTCCTGGGTAGTTTCAGAGATTAGAGCCTGATTTTGTTATTGCCAATTCGGTAATTTTGGAAGTCTGATCGAGAGTGTTACTTACTCTTCGGGGGGTCCCAGGTTAAATGCAATCTGATCAAGAAGCTTCTTAGTGATTACAAGGAATACCAGTCTGACTTTAGTATATACTTTTTTTTGAAGCCCGGAAACAAACGGAAAACGTTTTAGTATCCGAATCGAGCGTAAGAAGGCCGGCAATTCGTCTGGACCAGACTCTGATTTAAAATTCCGGTGAATGGGTTACTAAAAGCAATTTATCATTCTCCTCCATGACATCGTGCTCCTTTGAAGACACCGATGATATTCCTTGAGTGGGCAAAGCCGGAACTCCAGGAATATAGTCGGAGAGAACGAGAAACGGAGAGGATGACAAGCAGTAATGGTATAATTCAGGATAATAGCGATATAGTTAATCTAACGAATAATAATCT
Organism: Weissflogia rhopalogaster; assembly: GCA_019419845.2. Lineage (NCBI taxonomy): Eukaryota > Metazoa > Arthropoda > Insecta > Coleoptera > Staphylinidae > Weissflogia > Weissflogia rhopalogaster. The sequence goes on along the minus strand of WSZQ02091296.1, from coordinate 28,067 downwards.
AGGCATATTACGCAAGTTAAACTGACTACCTCTTAAGTATGAGTATAAAATGTACCTAAAGGACATAATCGGTCGATAGCTTCCTTCAGATTTTTGTATTTATCCTCAAGAAATTGACAATGGGGATAGTTAGATGAAATTGGGAAGCATATTATACAAGGTGTTTGTTGTCTCTATTGAGAGCGTGTCTATTAAAGGTTCAGTAAAACACATACTTGGATTAAACAACACATTTTTATTGTAATATATACTATAAATATTAACCATTTTAAAATAAATAAATACCAATTAGAAAAATAATTTTAGACTGAAGAAATCGGCGCTGATTGATTTCTACAGATATCCATATTCACCCTTGGCAGCATTTTTGTAGCTGATTGCTAACAATCTTAAATGATTTATAATAAAAAAATAAATAATACCAAAATTGTTTTAAAATTTTGTGTCCTACGCTACAAGAAGGAAGGAAACGTTATCACAAGATTTGTCTGAGAATTAAGCACGTAGGTAGATTTTGTGAAGCAGAAAAATAAATAAGTACGTATGTTAAATTGTCTTAGAGCACCAAAAAGTAGTCACAGTCACCGTAAATCAGTCAGTTTTGTACGTGTGGGTCTTTCTACCTAAATGGGGGCAATTTAGTAATAAATCGTCGTCGTCTTGTTACCGTCACGTTAGAATGGGTCATCAGTCTTGAAACATATGAAAAAGTTTCCAATTTAGTTCTTTGGATATTGGGTCAGTTTGGAACGGGGATTCGAATGGAATTACGTCAGTCGCATGGTCAAGTTAGGTTAAATAAGCGTGGGCAACTTTCTTAAAGTTTTCGAGTGGTTGCCGAATTGCCAAATTTGTCAGTTTCGTCATGATCGTCATCAGGCATATTGTTCTCAGTGGTGTCAATGTCGTGCGTCTTCCAGAATTCGCTCAGTGGTTTGGGCAATTCGTCGGCAACGCGTTCTCCATTGGAATTAATTTCCGGTTCGTCCATAACGGCGATGTCAGCGTCCGGTTCGTAGAGCACCCAGTCGTCCTGCCGACTCTCGCGAGGCAGAATATCGATTTGTAATTTAGAACTATCGACACTGTCAACGGTCTCAACACGCTCCACGTCAGTGTTAATATTCGAATCGCCTTCGCGTTGTTCGAGCTGTTCGTGATCCGCGACCGCTTCATCGAGTTGTTCAACCGCACTATCCAAATCTAATCCGTCGCCCTTCTGCTGCGCGGTGTGAATATAATGCGCTTTGTCAGCGGTATGCACGTAACGGTTACCGAGAACTGATGAGATTTTTACAAAGTTTTTCTCCCCTGGGTCCGGATACCCGGTGGGTGAATTCTGTGAATCCTGAACAGTGTGACGGATATAGAACGAATCGCTAGGTCCTTCAGACTGAGATTGGTGTTTCTCATTGAAGTACTTGCCGTCGTAGTACAAGTAACTAGGAATTGTCGGGCGTTTAGTGACTTTATCTACGTAACCGGTAATGTACGTAGGTCGCGGGGTGATTGCCGACGCGTAATGGTTCTGATGCATTTCATCAAACATCGCGAGGAAGCTCTCCGAGGGCCGGTAGATGTACGGCCGACGCGAGGTTGAGAACGGTCGGTCCTCGAAACGGTCGTATGCATGTGTCGTAGGTTGGTAGTAGTACGATTGGGAGCTGGGGGTCGGTCGAGGTCGGTAATAGTCAACGGGTCGGGACGTCGTCGTACGGATCGGATTCGTGGGAGTGGGACGTCGGGTGGTAGGATACTGGTAGTAGCCGGCGGCCGGCTTGATCTGTTCGTAGTTCACGTACGACCCGTCGACTACGTGCACGTGCGGGTCGGACAGCTTGTCGCTGACGTGCACGTCGGTCTTGGGTGTACTTGAAACGAGGTGGATGTTGATGTTCACCTGGTAGTCCGGCGCGCGCAGCTCGTTATTGGCGGGTGGAAATTTCGCGTAGTTGCCGACTGCCGGCTTGGGGCGGTTGGGTTTGTTGATTGTCGGATGGAGGACATAGTATTCGTCTTGGTCGTAAGTCAAGGGGCGTCGTGTCGTGTGGTAAAATGCCACGGGCTTGGTCCGGTCAGCGTTGGAATTCGCATTGGAATCGCTCGGAGGGAATACCGGCGGTTGTTGGTAGAGGGTGGAATGCAGTTGGGGTTGGGTAGGGAATGCAGGTCGATTGTCACTGTCATCGTCGCCATCGAGGTCGATCGTCGCGGTTGTTATGTTCGTCACCTTAATCTTCAGCGGATTGTAGAAGTCGGACAGCATCGGGCGATTTTCGTAGTACAGCGTGTTGCGTTTGGTAGTCGCCCGAGGCACATTCGTTGGTCGCAATTTCGCCGGCTTCTTTCGTCGTTTTTTCGCCGATTGCTTACGGCCATTGTCGGTATCATCACTGTTGTCGTTAATCAGATCTAGAAATTCGTCAACATCATAAACCTCCCTTCCTTTATGATCGTGATCTGGAAGATCCACATTTCGTTTAATGATCTTTGACTTATTATCGGGGATATCAAACATATCAGCAATATCAATATCCACATTTTCCTTCGGTTTCTTATTCTTGGACTTGGCAGTTCCGCTGAGGAAAATTACGTCAAAGTCAATAGCATCTGTAGATTTCATTGTTGTTGTGGACACGCGTATTTTTTCGTTATTTTTGATTTTCTGCTTGTCCATTGTACTCCCAAAGTCAATCTTATCACTAACTACCGCAGCAGGTCTTTGCTGAAGTTTATCTTTCTTATTCTTATTGTTTTTATTTGCATTGCTGCCATTATTGGTGAAATCCAGATTATCGTTGATTTCGATCTTATGGGGTCGAGTTAATTTATCGTTGACTTTGATACCATCATTGAAGTCTAATTTGCTATCAACGGCATGAATGCGTTGTGGCGGAAGTTTACCATTGCCTAACCCGACTTTTGCTTCCAAATCCTCCAGTTTGCCTGTGACGGGTATCTGAGGTGGAGCATTGTTACTGGGAGCTCGATTTGCGGTCGCTGCTGCGAATTGGAGTGGCACCACTGGTGGTGGTGGGGGTAGTGGTGGTTTGCCGAGTTGACTCTGCGCCAAACGGCGCTCCTCCCACGCACGCAAATCTAAGCTCTCCATATCGGAACTATCGCAGGGAATTCGGTTGTTACGGAAGTTATCCGGCGACAGAAAGACGAACGGTTGCACGGATTCGATCTCGGGGAGTACCTGACAGAGCACGTGTCCGAACGTGACGCGGCGTATCTGCTGCAACTGGGCGGGCGTGAAAGAATTTTCCAGACCACCGTTCTCGTACCAAAAACGATCGCCCTTGCGTAGGTTGGCGAATTGCTGCGCAATGATGCAGCCGAACGTCGGGCCGACCACACCGCCTCGAATCGGTCGCTCTGCCAATCCACCCGGATATAGATCAATGTCATCGACATGATCATATAGCGATCGGAAACGCTGGATAGTTTCGAAGTTCATCAACGGCTCGAGATCGGCCCATGTGCGTATCGGAGATAAACCACAGGGTTCTCGCCACGCCGTATAGCCAGGAATACCGTGGTCGCGCCCTCGCTGAATATTTACAGCAGCGAGGTCCATCCCAAAAGGTTGTCCCGGTTGCTGAAAGAGGTGTTGGGTCAGTTCACGGCTGATGAACTCATCGCGACGCTGAGACGGTTGGTTACAAAACCCGAGTATCAAACGATCTACACTTCCAAAACTCCAGATATTTTCATGATTTTCCAGTTCATCGTGAATGGATACGTCTAAATGTGATAATAAACCCGGAGTTAAAAAGCCCATGGAAATATATAAAAACAAGACACTTACTATTTACGAGAAGGCGATGTTTAGAGTCGCTGCGCAGGAACGAATGCTGTACGAGGCTATGACCGAAGCGGAATGCTGCACTGCTGAAGGCATTTGCTGGCGCTGGATTAACGCGCGGATCGTAACCCTTAAAATAACCCTTACGCTCTACGTTTAGGTCGAACAGGTCCATTACCTCGTGGCCGAGGACGATCGGCAGGAATTCCTTGTAGGTAATGTGCTGAATGAGAGCCGCGATAATCCGACGCGTCTCCTGATAGGTCTTCTCGTCGCTCCAGTGTGGATTGAGATTGCCGAGGATGGCCGCGATGCGGTTGTGGTAGCGCAACCAAACGGTGTGGAATGCCGTGAGGCCCGGCTGCTCCCCTACCCTTGAATCGCCGCCCTTAAAACACTCCGTGGAGAGGGCACCAAGGCGGCATAACTCGCCACCCGGAGGATCTGCTGGTGTTTGGTTAGGCCTGCGTGATCGACCGTATTGTAACAAACCTATAGATCCCAATATAACCAATTAAGATATTCCTAAAAAAGGAACTTCAGGAGAAGGAATTTCTGTGAAGGGTATTAAGGCAGTACAACATAGGAAACCACACTAGAATGAATGAAATAACTCTAGAATTAGAGAATGAATGAAGGCAGTAGGCAACCTCAATATAGGAACTCTAAATTTGCTGCAGCAGGAATTAAGAAATTTCGAATGAACAGTGACGGAATTTAGCAACTCCTTACCATTTCTAAATATTCGCAAGGAATCAGTTCGTTCCGAATCACTCCCATATACCGTGGATGCATCAATGAAGCTTGTCACCTGATTGATCTGCTCCCTCCACCCAAGATCGCAGTTAATGCGCGACGAGGGTGCACTCCTGATAAACTCAATGCATCGAATTCCGGCGCGAGCTAGGAACCAATCGTCTTCAGGCACATCAATGGGTAGGCATTCCGGATGCGTGAACTCCAGCGGCAGGAAACCGCCTCCGCCCCGCGCGCAACATCGGGGAATGCTCGCGTTAAAAGAACGCGATTGTGCCGTCGATGTGATGTCATGATCGACAAACTGGCCCCACTGTACAAACATCATCGTCACGGCCGTCATCTCGATGTCCCGATCGCGATGTATGCGAATGCTGACAGCGCGCGGGGACGGAAGACGCGCTCCACCGCGCACCGATCGCCGCACCGCCTGTACGTCGTCGTCGTACGCTGGCAGCAGGAAGCGCTGCATAGGCAGCATGCTGGCGCCCTTCCACGGGAAGTCCAGATTGTTGCACGTGCCGTCGGAGGTGCGGTAGCGGCGCGCTGCCGGCGGACATCGCGGTATGCCACGCAGCGGACACTGGTCGTCGAAGGCATCCGTGCGCAGGAAGGACACTCGCTCGGGATTGCGCCTGCTACGCGACTCCGGGTACCTGCAAGACAACGTCTTGATAAGACTGCCTCAGATCGCGTACCACAGCGTTAGGACTGAACATCAGCGTGACCCAACTTGACCGAAACTATTGAGCACTTTACTTAAATACCGCGTGATTTCTTAAGTTGATTGCCTGCCTGAGGCTTATTGTGTCAACTTGCTAATAATGGCACGGGCTTCGTACAAGGAGCGTATTGATTTCTAATTTGTCTGAACATGGTCGTGGAAGTCGATTGTGCGCGTCGCGTGCAACTGAAGTCAATTTCTAATTGGTCGAAGACTTTATATCTGCTTGTGCCGCTTTCCCTCCAATTTTAGAAATTTCGAATCACCATTCCACCTGTCATCCTCCTCTCTACGCAACGCACTGCGGATGGATTATTTTCATGCAGCATACGCTCCCGCCTGTGTGTATTCAACGTTTTTATGTCTGTGTGTTGAAAGTGTTTACATATTTTACGTCTTCCACTTGTGCTTTTCAAAGCATTAAAAGTGCAAATTGCTAGGAAAAACATTTGTGCGCTTCGCTCGGAACATGCATGATCGCTGAGTGCATTGTTTCGCAAAGATGCTTATCTTCATTAATTATTTATTGCCGCGCGCAATTTGCATGCATATTTGCAGCGCTGCCTGCAAAGTTGATGATTGTTGCAGGCGTTTGTCGGTTCACGGATGACGGCTGCGCATAATGCGCTTCCTTATGAAAAGAAATCCATGCGAATGAAAACTTGCGCGAATTTGCGCGAAATCATAATGAAATGAGCAACCAGGAAGCTGTGCAGGAAATTGCAGAGCGTTCGTTTTGTGTACGCCTGCCGCCGGCAATGATTCGCATCGACGCATCGCTGATGACAAATTGTCGCGTTTGCGCCTGAGTATACGTGCATGCAGGATTGAGTTGTACTCACTTCTCACGAATGCGTAGCTGGGCTTGGATGGCTGCGTAACCGTAGCGTGCTTGTAACAGTGCGCGGTTCGTAGGCTTACTAAAGGATGCCACTCGTCCTGCAGCCTCCGACTCATCCAGGTACAAGCCTAAATGAGTTAATTGAAATTTGATTTCAGAATTTACCTGTGGGGTGGTTGGGGAGTTTTTTTTTTTTTGGGGAGTTTGTTATTTTTGGGGACTCATACCCATTGAATAGAGGAAGGGCTCTTTAACGAAATGTAGTTCATGCATCATTTTGAGACCGACGTCCACAGCGTCATCAATATCACGCTGTTTAATCTGATGCTCGGCGTCGTCGTCGTCATCAGCGAGTTGCAGTACTTCGCTGTCGATGTTGATGCCCCAGTGCAGAAGGGTTTTCGGCTCGGCGCGCGTCAAATTCTTGCTGGCAGTAAGTGTGGCATTGTCAAATGCATCTTCGCGATGCGTCGTCGTCCTGTCGTCGTCGTCAGTCGTTCTGTCGCTCGTCGCTGTTGTTGTCGGTGTCGTTGGTGCGATGCATGCAAACAGCAGCATCGCGCAGGGTAAATGTACGTGTAATCTGCAAACAAGACGGCGTGGAATGAAAATGAGCGTTTGCGACATGCCATCGATGTCATCGACGACATCGTTCTGTGCATATTTATGGCGATGGCTCGCGACACAATCGTGCGCCGCATTCGGAGCGTGCCATAGTTTCTTTCTGTTTGTTTTTTTTTTCGTAAAGGAGTCACTCAGTTACCTCATTTTCGGCACGTCGCGTTGCATAATCGATTGCAGTGCAGCAATGGCATCACACACCGACATCGACTTGGGGGGCGTTTTTGCACCAGTTTCGCACTTGTCTGTGGTGCGAACGTTTTTCGGGCCGGGCGGAACTTTTCAAAACTCGACAGAGGGTAATCGTTAGGTGCGATAGCTCGCACGCGCGTTACGGAACCGAAACGGGCACCTAATGCTCGCTGACGCGCGGCGATCGGACTTTATCGTCCGGACTCTTCGTACTGGACACGAATGCTGCGTCCGTGTGTATGTGTTTGCGGGTATTTGGTGCGTCTTTTAATCACGGCGCGATCCGGGACGACGTCGTGCCCGCGAGTTGGCGGCGATCGAAATGAACAGTTAGCGGCGCGACCGGAGCGTGTAGCGTGATGGCCGGCGATGATCCGATGATGATTTTAATACTCGAAAAGCCTACGGACATCGGATCGGTGGCGCGGTGGGCCCGCGAGGTGCACAAGGCCTACCTGCACCAGCATCGCCTGGTGCCACATCGCGCGACCCACCAAGCCCGGACGCTGCCGGCAGTTTTACGCTATTACGCGGTGTCGTTACACCGCATACAGCCTGCGAGCAGGAGAGCAAACATCCAGGCCGAAAAGAAACATTGCTCATGGCATTTGATTTGTGCCGGGTATGTTTCCATGGTAGGCTTAACTCATCGTGTCTTAACTCATCACATACAGATTTGCACACTTATTGTCGAGCTTCTTCAGAAGACGACTAGCGCTTCTTTATCGCTCGTTTTTCCAGCCGGTTGCGTGGGAATGGTGGCGGCGACGGACACTGTGTATAAATGCACCGCAGCTAATCATCATTTTACGGTAATTTGGCTTTAGTTTCATGACTTTCAAGGTGTTACGTGTTATGCGGCGCACGTTACACACGTGTAATACACGCACGTAACACGCGCATTGATTGCACGCCAGAGATTATTGCCGGCTATTATGTGTGATTGAAAAATTAGCTCGAAGGTGAAGTACGCTTCTTGTCATTGTTTTTGTTTTGTTTCGTTTCGTTTTGCTGTGTTTTGTGACCGACCTGCATGCAGGAAGCCGCTGTAGAGCGCACTATAATAATGCAGTCGGTTACGTAACATTGACAAACGATTTAAAAAAAAGCCTGGTTTGCTTCCACCTGGCCAACCAACCATCTTATTTGTAACACATTAAATTTGACCTTAATTTCATTTAAGATGTTCCTACATTTTTACGTCTGAACACTCATCATAGTTCGATTAAACTAGTTTAAAAATTGAGTATTAAAAGTTGGATGAATAAATATTGACTAGAAGAAGTAAACAAATCCAGAAAAAGTAAAAGCGGGCAATTATCGCTAATAACATGTTCTTAAAACGATAATAATCACAATCAGCTGAAATAAGTTGATTGTTAGGTGGTACAAATGGAAAAATTGCCTTTGCTTGTCACTCATCACGTCAAATGCGCAGAAATTCGAACACACTTTCTCCATCGCATGGGCACAACAGAGTTATTAATTTTTTTCATGTCGACAATTAATCTCTCGATTGCCTTTCTCAAATACGTCAAGTTCAAAATCACATTAACATTGACAAGGTGCGCGCACAAGATCGTTTCAAGTTCAGCTTTCTCCGGCCAGGCAACAACTTCCAAGGCACTCTTCTTCAAATTTCTTCGAGCAGGTGACTATAATGGCACTTTAATCAGGCGTTACGAACTCTAAGAAAGATCCAGGCAACATCAGTGTTGGCGGAATTGCAAAAGTAGAACAATGCAGTAATTTTTCATTTATTCTGTTCTGTTTTTGTGGGCAAAATACACTAATTTATTTCTTTAATCATTAGAACATAAACATATTACTTACAAGTTCTATTCTCATTCTATTTTCTGCTTTTTTTGTTCCATTTCTATGGATGTAAGAAATAAATAGAGTAGTAAGAAATAATTAAGAGTTTCTCTATTCGTAGTCTAAACAAGATTAACAACATCCTAAATTTGGAAAGTGGACTAGATATGTTTGTGTTGTTATATTTGTGTTGCTTATTTACGTATGTATAAATAATAAATGAAATCATTCTAATTTCACAGGAAAATAAACTATTCACAAATATTTAAGCAAATATATTATGCAGATAAAGAAAGGTAGGAATGTATGCATGTTACGGTACATGCATCTAATTCTAAAAATAGTTAGTTTATTTGTGTTAACAATAACTTTTACACCAAAAATATATGTATTATTGCATTGCACGTTTCATTCGTTCATTTCGATAAAAACGTAAACATATTATTTTGTAATATTGTCGTTCTGTTTTCTGCATGTTTTATTATTCTATTTCTATGGGTGTAATCAATCTAATAAACTAGTAAGAAATAAGTAAGAGGTTCTCCATTCGCCTTCTGAACAAGATTAACAACGTCCTAAATTTGGAAAGTGGACTAGATATGTTTACTATAATATTAAGTGAAATTATCATAAATTCATAGAAAACAAAGAACGAAACTCCAGACTAATGTTAAGTGGCCCTTCACACTGCCGGCTAGAAGCTTAAAAACCTAGATGTGTTGGGCCCACGTATTTGGAGAGAGTTTTTCAACTTGTTTCCAGCCTGGGTAATTTTTACGAGGTTTTACAAGCTTTGTGGGGAGAAAGAATCTTCCCGACGTATAGAAGGGAAGATGAAATGAAGAAATAAACGGAAAAAAATGCAGAAGTTAGTCATAAATATAAGAAAGACACCTCAGAAGGTTGAAAACCATGTCGCGCTGATCCCGAATTCAAGCTGAAGCGTCATTGCAGCTTCACAAAGCTTTGCAAAGCTACGCCAAGCCATGCTCTTATAATTAGTCTGAATGACGCCTTTACCATATTTCATAAGCAAAAAGTTCTTGTTATTTTATGCATGTCACTGTAAATGTATCTAAATCTATAAAATTAGTTTGATTCAAAAACAGCATGTAAAATCAAATATATAAGTATTATTGTATTGCATCTTGAATATTGATTGAAATTTTAATCGGGCGTTTAAACTCCAAGATTCCGGAAATATGTGTTAAATAAATTTATGGATAACCCATGAAATTATCGGAGATTTAATATCTCTGCATGAATTGTCAAATTCGCTAAGTTAACGTCACTTGATTTGGTTTTTTAATAGTAGACAACCGTTATCGGCACATTACTTCCCCTCCCCCCTTCCATTACATACATTCATTATAATAAGTAACAAGTAAAACTTAACATACTAAATATTATCAAACAAAAATTGATTAAATAAATACCATTTCAACAAAAAATAATCAAACTCGCTAAACTTCTTTTGCTCTTTCACTCCCTATCCTTACTCCGGACTCCTTCTGTCCGGCGTTTTCCTCCTTCACTCCCTGGGTACCTTCAATTTGACGCCTCTCCGTAGTTGATAGTAGGTAGGTGTCCAGTCCGCGCTGTTTCCTTCCGCTTTGTTATCACCTTCAAAATTGCCACCTCTCTTCCATCCTCACTCAGCCACTCTTTCACTCCCCTCTTGGCAATCACGCGCCCATTCCTCTTTCTTTCCTATCACTCCCAACATGCTCCCAGGAATCCCTCCCCCTTCCACATAGGATACACCTGACATATTCATCTCCCATCCACACCTTCCATCTCCTCTCTTCCGATCCACACCGTGATTTTTTAATATATTTATACTATAATGATATGATTCATGCATTTTTATGACATAGGCCATTTAATCAGGTATGTGATCGCATGCAACAATTTTTAGAATTGGTTTTTCTAATCCATTCGCTTCATATTCTTCATTTTCAATGAAATCGAAATTGAACAATAAAAATGAGTTTAGCTTTCTTCGAAGCCTTAACAACTATAAGAACATTCAAGAAGTTGGGAAGAAGGCCAGATATTTCTGAATATCATATAAAATTGTCCGAGTTTTAATATCTCACCCATAATTATTGCGTGGAAAGAATTCTATTTTTTTCTAAAATTTCTTCGCATTAACAGCGAAACAACTTGTAAAGCTAACATATTCTTATATTACATATTTTCTGTCTTTTCTGTGCTGTTTGTTGTATTTAATCCATTTCCATGAAACTAGTTGCCTATTAAATTTACCACAAATCAAGCAACAAGACTAGTAAGTAATCACGAAGTTGTAGAATGTTGTAGAACGCAATAATGACAAAGAAAACAGTGCAGCAAGAACGGACGCCCATAAACCGCAATTCGTGTGTCTAATAAGAAGTGAAACGGCCGCGACCGTTTGGCGTCGTGCAATAAATATTTATATTTTCGCGATTCGTTCCATTTGCAGTGCAACGCGCATTTGCATTTCGCCGTCGTTGATATCAAAATTGCACTCGAGGAGGTTTGGAATTGCAGGCGGTTTCACCTGCTTTCTTCGCCAACAGAAACACATATATACCGACGGCCAAATGTATGTCGCGCTACCTTTTTTGATCTTGACACTGACCCCCCGCACGACGAGGTCGGTGAAAGTATTCAATTTCACTAGAAAATTGTGCATTCTTTCGGCCGTGCGTGCTGTGAAATCCGTATATTTCGATGGTGGTTGTGTACCGACCGTGCCCACCTGTCGCAATTAGCGCAAAAACGTCCACAACCTCGACTCGACAGATGTAGAATCATGCGAGGAAATCAATTTTCGTCTCGGGGCGAGCGAGCAGTGCATGTGTGATTGCATACTAATTGTGTTAATCACATGCGTAATTTATGACTTTTTGATCGTGCTGGTGCGTTCTCTTCTGGCTTCTTTCTTCGGCGATGTCCTTGATTTACAGGCGCGTCATGCATGCATTTTGTGGTTTTCTGCAAAGGCTTGTCGGGGAATTAAACAGATGAGCGTGACTATAAAAAGCAATTAACAAATCCACATCGCTCGCCAACGAGTACGAAAAACAGTTGTGCCGCGAGTGATGAGAGTAACTAAACAACTATTAAGCCTGATGTGCCCAACGAGAAGCGGCTCATGAACGGTGTAACACGGATACGGAGGAAAAAATAACAAGTTGCTGGTGAAAAAGTATTACACGCTGAAATTCCGCTACCGACGATTATCATTGCATTGTTTTAGCAACCGTATCTTTCTACAATTCTATTAGACTTTGTTTTAATCGTCATAGTTCTCTTTTTCTCCACGTTTTTATTTGTACGGTACTTTTGCTAGGGTGTTCCGGAAGCGTTGTGAAGCTATTATTACAGTTGCTACGTGCTTCTGTAGCAATTTCTATATTTGTAAATGTGATATTGTGTGGAATCATATTTCCGGTGTTGATTTCACTTTTATTGCGAAATATAATATACCAGAATTGCTCTCAATTTACGAAATGGTAACAAGTCAAACAAAAAAAGCAGGTTTTCCTCATTTTGACGTTAGCGCAGTTGAAAATTTTTCTTATATAGCGTACTTACCTTAAAATTAAAACTAGATAAAAAGATGGTATAGGCTAGTCTCAAATTCGCTTGTTCTCCCTGGCAGCCTTCTCCTCCTGCTTCAAGCGTGTGATCGCCTGCACGGAGCCGAAGAGTACCTTGGCGGTCACCTGCACGCTGCGATGGTGCTTCGCACCGGTGGCGGCGCCGGGCGCACCGCCTCCGGCATAAGCCCCGCTTTGCGACGCCGGGTAGTTATTGTTGTTGGCATCGCGCAACGTACACGATTTGCAATTGTCAGGCATCTGCGAAACAAGCAGCATTAGAAGGTCTTGCGTTGGCTGTAGGCTCGTAGGCCGTTGTGCTGGTTACCTTCGCTGTATTGGTGAACTTGCGTGCAGGACAATCAGGTTACGCTCGTCAAGGATACGCACTCGCAGGAAACGCGTACACTTCTGTTTTATTGCGCGTGTGTGTGTGTGTGTGTGTGTGTGTGGGTGTGTTTTTTGGGTTTCGTCGCGACGCGAACGTTTCGTGGCGATGCTGTTCTTCGGCGCCTTGCCGTTGTCTGCACGCGCCCGGCTGGGAAGTCGTAGCGAAGTCGCGGCGCGGCGTTTGTCGGTCGACAGCGGCGGTGGACGTGGAGCAGCAGCGGCAGCAGCGAGCGGCTCCGGTGGACGGGACGGCGCGCCGCGGTTTTGTTCGACACACTGACTGACTGACTGACTTTGCCGAACCCATCGCAGGCGGTCTGCCGGTATACCCATTTCGTCGTGCCGGGCCCGTTGTTCTTCGCGAGAGAGCTGCCAACCGGCCGGCCAACGCACTCCCAGCGCCGAAACTCTCCCAACTCTCACCGGCGCTTCTCAACTTTGGTGATTCGCTGTGTCCAACTTTTTTGGCCACCAGTAATGATCACCTAGACTTAAAGAAAGCAGTCTGCTTCAACACATCACCATATTCATAAACAAGAATCACAACCTAACGTTACCTGATTCAATGTCCTACTTAAGGAAAATTCAATTTTGAACATGAATTTCGTATATATATTTCCTGATATGTCACATCAATTCAGCATCAATAACTTACAACTTCATAAGATCATACAATCCGTCAGAACTTCCAGCGGCCTACTTATAATGTCCAGACCAAGTCAAACTCACAACCATAAGAACTTTTCAACTTTGAACTGATGTTACCAGCATCTATTCATAATCTTCAAATTATTCTATTTTTATGTATAAAGAGAAAGTCCTGTGTCAGTTCAGGAGCAAATAATACCAGAAGAAAACTCAGTCTTGTAGGTATGGTCACAGGTCACTGCAAACTCTAGAAGCTTATGCACAATTGTTGTTAGACGGACAACCACATATGTAGAGGCAAACAGAGGAAGTACCTTTCCACATAGTGGCATAGGGTAACCTGCTTTTTCACCAAAGGAAAGAAACACTATGTGGTAAAAATGGGATTAAAATATGTCCACAGATCCTCATGAAATGCCCTACACCAATTCATACGCTTCGGCCTATGATACGCAAAGAAGAACAATAGGTGTTAGATCCACTGTGGAAGGGACATAGATCAGCCCACCTCAAGGAAAAAAGACCATTAGCAACCATCACATAGTCCAGTGATGGCGAACCTATGACTCGCGGGGTTCGATTGATCCACTCTTGCTATATGACAAAAAAGTTTATAGACTATTTGTCGAGGGGGTCTGACGTCTATCTTTCAATGATCTCAACATTTTTTAAGGCTGGGAATATATTTGGGCCTTGGGAAAATCCTCTCTGCACTTGAACCAACACGAATCTGGGAACATGCCTCATACTTGTACCTCATAGGGAAACGAAGCACAGAAGAATGCGCATTCTGTGTAGAAACTGACTCAGTCGAACACACCTTCTTCAACTGTCGTACCTGTCGATCACATTATAGATGCAAACATAAGACGGCTACCGTCGGACACAGCAATTCAATACATGCTAGAAGACAAAAAGGATACGCTATGCAGCGTACTAAGTAATCTAGCTAATCTCTGATATACCCAAATGGGCAGGCTCGGAGAAGGATATTTGCAATATGAGGACATGGGTTGAGCAGAAAAAACCGACCTGAACCAGCTCACCATTTGATTTTCTGAAGGGCCACTTGTTCCGGTTAGCATCACGTCGGCAACGCCCTAAAGATCGAAACGGGGGATATCGCTAGTGGTTGACCCATCTCGATGCTGTAGATTCCCCGGAAATATACAAATTTTGAATGCTCTACGGCCATGTAGTTTTTATTATATCTAAAAGCTCGCGGCATTCTTTTTCACATTTTGATACAACCATAGATAGTTTGTTCCGGTGATTCAGGGGTAACTACTAGGAACGTGATCTATAAGACTTCAAACTACTAGAAATTTCACCTATTTAGAACAAAAGTAACAAATAGTAAGCATAAAAATGTAATAACTTGATCCCTTCTAGAGTAGAGTTCTATTCTTCCTTCTCTATCTTTAATAAAATGGTTTCAGCCAGAATCGATAGAACATGCTATTATTCTGCTTTCGAAAGATAACTTATTTGTATTAAGCTGGACTTACTGTTACCACATAAGACGGAAGCGTGTTGGCTATCGACCTCGAGGCGAGATCGTACAGGCGATGAAATCCTCAACGCATCCTCGTTCCAAATTACCGTAGGCGGACACCTCACGTACTTGGGCACAATAATGGAGGCCAATAAGAACTGGAACAAGCATATGACCAGTGCTTGCGTCAAAGCCAGAAAAGTATGCTCAGCAATCTCGAGACTCCTACCTCAACTCGGAGGCGGCAAATATTCTGCAAGGCGGATTCTGTCTTTAGTCGCACTCTCAAAGCTGCTCTATGCCGCGCTCGTGTGGGCGGAAAACTAATGTGAAGAGAATTCGCCATGATATGAGAGGATGTACTCTGAGAATATGTAGGACATACTGTACTGTGTCGACAGAGGCTGCGGAATCGAATAGACGAACCCGCGAGGAAACTAATGCGCCCCTTGGGATAAGGAAGGAATGGTCCGTCAGATGGAGTAACAGTACCACGTCAGGATGGCTCAAGCGGTGGGTACCATCCCTAACAGCATGGCTAGCGTGTCCGCATGTAGACTGTGACCATTACCTTACCCAGTTCTTTACTGGCCATGGCCAATTCACGTAGTACCTCCACATACCTTTTTCTTTTCTACGAGAATGTCGTGAGAGAAAAGCGTAAATTCGAAGAAGGACACACATAGAGGGAATATAGCCCGTTGCACTGATGAAATGAAGGACCCTATTATATACTATTATATTTTAATAGTAGCCACGTCTCTCATAGGGCCAGTTGTTCCGGTTATAAATATTTCCAATTGAGCTAGAAAGTTGAAATTGTCAGAGTTGATCCATTATTAAAGTTGCAAAACATTTCCGCAAATATCATGTAGTACTCTATAAAAGTCAATGGAAACGAGACTTGGAAGAGGCTCCTGTGATTTTCTCTATACATGAATAAACTAGAAAAGTTCCTTAAGGATGTTGTATTAATGAAAAAGTGAAAAAAGGTTCCACTCTCCCGAAAGTATGTGATAGACATCAAAATATAGAGATCTCAATCTTAAAATGGAGTTCAAGGATTAATCGGTGACTATAACAAACTACCGATTCCTAAAGATATTTCGTTGAGAATAATATAGACATCAAACACTAAGAAAGCACAGGTTTGAAGAGGCGCATCTGCCCGAAATGTTGATACATACATTTGTTATGAGCAAACATGAAGACATTTCATAGTTCTGACGAAAAACTGGAGGATATGCGAAAAAGAAACCAAGAAATAGCACTAATTTTAAAAAACTCATGGTTAACATAGTCTGCAGTAATATATTTTATGCAGAAGAATATACATATGATTCAGGAGAATTAGGCAAATAATTAAACGAAATTTCAACATGCTCAGACACCAAAGAAGCGAAATAAAAATTAACAATGACGAAAGAGGAACCTTCCTGGTGAACAAATGATACGAAACTTAATATATCAATCAGGCATAGCTCTATGAATAAACTCTGAAAATTTCAACTTTCTAGGTCAATTGAAAATATTTATGGGGACAATTTTATGGGGCGGGACCACTGTGCGCCGGCAACGACAAAAATAATTACTGTAATATACCCAGCATAAACTTTGGATACCACGTGTTTTTAAACCTTCAGAGCTTTATTACTATAAGAGCTGAGTACGTTAAAAAATAGATATATTGGTCATACATAAATGATGAGAATTCTGAGCAATTCCCAAATCCTTTGTGTTCTTAAAAGATCTTGGTTGAATCCTGAATTATTCTCAATATAATCCGATATAATTCCACCGAAATACTAACTTTAGCAAATTCTTATCGCATCGTTCCCCAACAATCAGGAAGAAACGCCGGATGGCTTTAAATTGTCAGCTAGCTTAATTCGTATCTTTGAGTAAATGCCGCACTAGAGTCTGTTAGCCAAGAAATAATTCGGTTGCCGGTAGCACGCCACCGCCTGACATAAACAGATGTGTGCACGTGCGGGGCATTGTTCGTGCGGCGGGATAACTGAAGCGATTATCAGGAGATTTGCGCTCTCAGTCGTTGGAGTTGGCTGCGACGATGAGTGCAAACCGGCGCATGCAAACGCTGAAGACTTGCGGAAGATACACCAAGTAACAATGCGTGCCGCCTGCCTGTTTGTGATGCTCCATTCAAATTCGCTTTAGTTTCGGGGGTGTCTCATCGCAGGCCCGTAGATGTAACTAGCACTAACACAATGCAACCTAAGGAGGCGCGCCAAAATCGAGGTTATTAAGAGGTGGTGATTAACGCAAGACATGTACGTCGAAGGCAGCAATGTCTCGACGATAAATCAAATTCTTGTGCATGCCGAAATTCGTTGTCTAATCGAATTTCGTATGCGTGTATTGTTTGGACAATATTATTGCTTGTGATCGGATTGCATACGCGAGTTTGGTTTGTATTGGCAGAACACGTTCGTGTTGGCGTGTACACGCACGTCTCCTGGCCTGTGCATGGTGTGGGCATCTCAACGCGGTCTCTCCGGTTCGTCAGCAACCAAGTGTGGTGCTGGTGACCTAGTGCCGCGCCGACCTGCTGGCCCCGATCGCTCACCCGCGACACTCTTTTTTCTCTCCTCGCATTTATTCCATTATTGGCTCCGCTTGTGAACATGCCTCAGCGAGCGGGGAAACGCTAGCTTCATCTAGTGTCGCCTTCTCCTTCTATCTGTATACGGCTGCCCACAATAACACTCTTTTGTATAAAGAACAAAACCATCTACCGGTGTCTTCTCAACGCTTTGCTGTACTTTTCGTCGTGAGCACTTAGTGAGTTGATGTATCGTTGCTCTGAAGAGTTGGTAGTTCCTTGTAGACATTGGACCGACAGTATATGAGAAATTCGTACTGGAGTGGAAGGAATTATATTTCTTTCACGGAATTTGTCCAATTGTAAAAGATACAAAGCTCTTTTTGCAAAAAGAATAAAGTGTTGTGTAAAATTTACACATCTCAAAATTGTGGGTCGAAACTAGGTTATTCTTGAGAGAAACACCAACTGTGTGCTCTTCGTAAGGAATGGATTCATTCATGGACCTATTTCCAAAATGAACACAATAATAGCCACATTTACTTTGAAAGGATGTATTTTGGTTTGGAATATACTATTTTCAAAAATTGGCACCTGCTTTGCTTGATTACACCTTTCAATGTTATTATATCCTTCACTCTATCATATTAGTGCTTGATATGGAATGTCTACCGGTCTTGTTCCACCTCATCTTCTCATCGGACTGTTTGTCTGTCCCTTCAATTGTTTTCTTAATTATTTTCACGTCTAAGGAAGAGAAGTAGGAATTATATATGTCAGTTAAATCTCTCAATTTCCATTCCAGATTTATTACTACTATTAGTCTTCAGAATCGTTGATCGTTCTATCATTACATGGAACAAACATTGTAATTGGAAGAACAAACATTGTAATTAGGTCTAGTGGATATTACGTTCTCCATAATGAATTGGTCTAAGATTCGTGAATCTATTTGGAAAAAGTACAAAATGGTAGTAAAATAGAACTAGTCCGGAATATATTATTAATAGACATGTACATATGTTAACTATTTACGCTAAATTTGCAGAAGTATAGTTGATAGCTCCTGATTTATCCTGCCAATTTTTGATCCACGTTCTCATCAGGTCTTGCTCAACGCCTTGTAACCCGAATTATTGGAATTTCTTTTTTCCATCTGAGGTTATATTAATTGTTCTTATGTACTTATATTAAACTTTACTATGCACATTTCCGCTCCATTTCAGAAAGTGACTGTAAAGGCACAAGGAACAAGGACAGTGCTATATAATTCAACCATGTTTTTTTTTTGTTTCATTTACCGAGCATCGACTGCTATGGTCATTAGCTCTATTCAATTCTTGTTCAATGTAATTAGTCATATTAGAGGCTAATACTATTGATAAGAAGAAGAATTCACTTCACTATGCATCCCCACCGAGAATCGAACTCGGGACCTCGTGATGTTTATTAATTTCCTTTTATCCCAATCAGGTCACTATCACTCGTGGTCAGTCCGAAAATACCAACTACTGCAGGAGCATGCATTTGTACTGTATGTGTGCATTATCCTCTAACAGACAATTCAAAGTCGATCGTTGCCATTTCTCTATAAACTTCACATGTTTCCTCCTTCCATCAATACATTTACTCAAGCTGCAATGCAGACTTTTAGTTTATAATTATTTGCCATCTTATTCCATCCTTTGGTACATCCGACTAATTTTTGTTCCACACCTTCATCAGATCTTGCTCTACTAATATTGATCGGTTTTTTAGTGTTACTTTACGTTGTTCCTCCATTCCAGATTACATTATTATTTAGGTGTACTTATATTAATAAATTGTGAATCCTAGATTATTGTATGGGGTGAAAGTGCGGGGACTGAGTGAATGGGAGATAATTGAGATGATGAACCATGCTCCCTGGTTCATCATGGATTTGATGTGACTCGAGAGAGTTACTCCAAGGTAAATTTTGTTGCAAGAAAGTGGAAGAATGACAATTAAATGGGAGTGAGTAGAGTAGCACGATTTGGGGATAAACTGAAGAGAATGAGGAAAGGGAGATTGGTGAAGGAGATATGGGAATGGTGTGCAAAGAAAGGAGTGAGTGGATGGAGAGATAGCAGAAAAAGGGAGTATGAGAATGTGGGTATGTCTGAACAGGAAGTGGAAGTAATAGTAAGCGAGTCTAGAATGTTGGGATGGTGTGTGCGTGAAAGGGGGCGAGAGGTGGAAGAGCAGAGGCGCCAAGAATGTATCGGAAACAGTGTTCAGGATACGGCCTAATCCAAACAATAGCATGGAGATCCGCCTATATTGTTAAAAAGAACATGACCGTAGAAGAGAAATGGATAGATGTGGAACAGAAGAGCAGGGAAGGAAGGTAGGAGCGGCGTTGATGCGTGGGATCATCTTGTTGTATGTGCGGGGGTGGTGAATGGTTTGGAATGTACGGGTGGGAATGTAAGAGAGTGGCTGGGAGAGGGAGGGGAGAGTGTGACAATAGTGAGGTTAATTGTGCAAGAAAAATGGAAGCGGTGGAGAGGGATGACATAATAGAGTGGGTTGGTATGCAGCATGGGTATTGTTATTTATTTTTTATTTATTTTTTTATTTATTTGGTTTGTAAATATTATTTTTAAATTGTTGTTGAGTTTTTGAATGTAATTTAAAAGGTTACTGGCGAAGGAGTTTGTAATGGTGTAGTTAAATGCCAAAATAAAGGTGATCTACTACTACTATATTAATAAGTACATAGATGATCTGGTATGTGTCCTCTCCATTTCAAAATGGGACAATGCCTTATAACATAACGCACTACCTATGCTTATCTATTTTCTTTTATCCTGATTAGATCTCTTCCTTCACATCCGCTCAATCCTAAAATTCCAAATATTGTGACATCTGACATTTTTCTACAAGCTTCACCTCTTTCCTTTTTACACTCATGGTCCAGCCAATCCATTTACTCATATTACGATTGCTTAGCGCTTATCATCATTCCGGCCAATAAAGCTAAGTTGGCAGAGGTTTCTATGATAACACTTCTTCGTCTTATTAATTTCATTTTCAATGTAGACTTACTCACAGAAATATGTACTTTCAGATGATACAACATACTTTATTATTTGTTTAGGGGGAGACCCATTTATGCGATATTCTACGATAGAATACTTCAGGGGGACGTAAAACATCGCATAAATGGGTCTTTCCCCAAAAAAATAATAAAGTATATAGTGTCATCTGAAAATACATATTTATATGAGTAATATAAGATTAAAATGAAAATGCTCACTGAAAAATAGACCATAATACTTCAGAGGACGTATAACATCGCATAACTGGGTCTCCCCCGAAACAACTAATTAAGAATATAGTGATCTGAAAGTACATATTTCTGTAAGTAATTTGAGACCAAAATGCCAATTATGTCTGAAAAACTGACCGGAATATTCCAGGGGGTCTATACACTTCATAGGTGATGACCTATAACGTCACATATGTCGTCCCCGCCTCCCAATCAAACAATTATGTGTACAATATCATCTGAAAGAACAGATTCTTGTGATTTTTTGGGTCCAAATTCAAATTTCTCAAAAAAAAAAAACAGACATTTCCAGGATAAGGTTTATGCTCAATAAGAGAGAATGTAAAAGTAACACCTTATAAATGAAGGAGTTCCCAAGCAAACAATGAAATGTATGGTATCTTACAAATGATACTATACACTTCATTGTTTATTTGAGCATATTTTTGTGAGTAATTTGAGACTAAAATCATACTCCTCAAAGACATTTAATGAAATAAGGTCTATTTACAGCAAATAAAAGGATTATCCCTCACTGAAAAAAGGCGAAATCTCCCAAAATTAAATTAAATACACTACACTACAATAATATATTTACATACCGGACAGAAAATATTAGAGAAGTACTTAAAATTCTAATTATTGATTTATGTCGCGGTTTTTACCAGAAAGAGGCTATTGTGTGGCTTCGCTTCGTGATTTCCTTTATCTGACAAATGTATTAAAAGGAGATAGGTTGATTCTTTGAGTTGCTTCATCGCATTTTAAATACATTCATCAGACAAGGATAGGCATAGAAGCACGAAGCCGAAGCCGGCTCTGTGACGGCCGCCTTAGCGTTTCATTCCTGCCAATGAATTTATTAAATTAGATTATCCTTTTGATTATGCAGTCATTTTTTGGATCTCTACTCTAATCAGATCTTGCTGCACATAATGTTATTCATCGGACTTTTGGTCTGCTTTTATTTTCTCTAAGAAGTACTTATATTAAAAATGCTATGCACATGTCCTCTACATTTCAAAGAGAGACACTGCCATATACCATTACTCCTACTCTTCTAATAATACCTATCCATTTCCCTTTATCCGAATAAGGTTACTTCTTTCACATGTGGCCAACTCGGAAACACCAATTAGTGCAACATCCTACGACCTGCAGGAGGATATATCTATGTGTCTACTATCCTGTAATGGATGGTCCATGCCGTTGGCATTTCTCTACAAATTTCACCTCTTTCCTCCTCACACTTATGGTCCAGCCAATCCATTTACTCAGGCGACGATTACTTAGCGATCCACAGCATTCCTGTCAATGAAGCTCCCCGACACTTAAATATTTCATTGCGCTAAAAGCATCGGGTGCACGCCATGCACCATGGGAACCATTCCAAAGGCATCACGAATGTATCCATCTAACGTAATTACGCGTGCATTATTCATACTTGGCGTTACGATAGGAATGGTTGGTCTAGGCGACTGATGCATCTTCGTGCACATTCGCGCCGCAATCAATAGCATATCTTGCATGTCTGAGGACATTCAGACGCGCTGAACTTATGCAAGTTTCGGCGTAGACAAACTGGGCACTGAAAGTGCATCTGAAAGCTACATGCGCCGACCGCCGGCAGGCGGTGTTAAAGTTTATGTCGCAGCAAACAAGTGGAATCCTGCGTCCGCATAACTGCGAAACTAAGCACGACGTTATACCCGCACAGAAGGCGTAGATTTACTCGAAAAAGCACATTATGCTTGTAAATCCTAACTGTTTTACTTGCGAACTCCTGAGGAAACTAACTCGCGCCAAGATGTTAAGTCAAAAGCAAGTTTATAATGCGCAGAGAAGCGTTTAAAAATGCAGACGACGGTTGTAAAATAACGCAGTAATTAAAGCATCAAACGGAAAAATAAAAACAACGGTTTGTCTTCAACCTGCGGACAAATTAGATTTATTGCACAATGAAGAGATGTACCAGAATGCTTCGCAGATGCTTCGCTGCTTGGTGAAAGAACATTCGCTCGAAAATGGAAAGTTTATTTTTTTTTAGATTTACAGCTGAGTTTGTACTTTCCTAGCCTACAAAACTGCAAACCTACAAAAATCGAAATATTCTACGCGCTTTCCATTCTAGGCTATTCCAAGGCGATGATTTCGTAGTGCTCTTTGAGAGAATCAAAGGTCGAATTGGTCGTGAATCGTTAGTGGAGCAAAATTTAAAATTTAACTTACCCACTTTTCACTTTATTATCTTGCTAAAATGGAACATAATGCCTCAAATGCAATTATAGAATTGTATAGAACTGTAGTACTTCATAAAATATATCATGAATTGCAATATAAACTGTATTAATTCGTTTTTCATTTATTTAATTATATCATATAGGAAAAATATCCAATTCAGTGAAACATTTCTTTTCCTGTTTTTTTTTTCACACATATAATTCAATTAATCCATAACAATTAATAAAACAATCATTTTATTCCACACACTTTTCATACTAGGTAATTTCAATGTGTAAATTTTGCCGGGTTTTGTCATTATTTGTGACTAGTCATAATTTACGAAACGTTAGCAAAGAAAATTTTAGCGTAAAAAGATTTAAAATTTAACTTACCTAGATTTTATTTGCCCTGTTTTCAAACTCTTCAATTGTCCGATTGTCGTAGAATTTAATGATGCACTCCATTTACATCACTTTATTGTGTTAAATAGGATAAGACGCACCAGATTACTGCGCTTCTACGCTGATTTTTCTTTTCTTATAATTTTCTTAATTATAGCCCCATTCTCCCCCTCCTCCCTCCCCCCAGCCATTCTATAATATTCCCGACCTTCCAGTCATATCCATTTTTCCATCTCTCCTTTAAAGCCATACATTCCCTCGCCATATGCTCCCAAGTATCCAATCCATCCTGACACAACACACACGTCATATATTCTTTTCCCATCCATACTTTCCTCCCTTGCTCCTCTGATCCGCATCTTGACCGGGCCATTGTTCTTTTGTCCATCGCACTCATACTGTTTTTATCGATATACGCCGGTCTACGATTCACGCTCTGAATCAGTTGGTACCTTGGATTGGACGTGCTACTAGCTATGGACTCCTGTCGGATTTGTTCTGCTACTCCTCGACCAATTTCCCGTACCGAGAATGGAACACTGCGAGAAGAGTATACCATTATATCAAGGGAGAGGAGAGAGCGAAATAGAATAAAAGGGTCTGTTTTAGTTACTACTATTAGTAGTAGTGATCCACCCAAGACCTTTGCTTTTGTTACCCTTCATAGTTCTTACCATGTGGTTAGTTCTATTCCCTTCAGCTTGTAGTCTTCTTGTATTATTGTATACAGATGGAAATTACAGTATCCAGACTAGTTTCTTAGATAGATTTAGATTATGTTACGAAGGAACGAAGAAAACCATAGCCATGCGATCCAGTTTCTGACATCGCTATGGGGAAACCAGCAGTTGGTAATTTTATCCAGACTCATGTTTACTGGGGAACTGTTTTTATGGGAATTTCTGCCCCCTCATATATTCATTCAACCACAAATAAAAATTAATCAAAAATAAAACTTTAAACCCCTTAGCTTTTTTTCCTTCTTCATCTCCACGATTTCCCGGTGAGCGCACACCGTTTTTCCTTTCATCCAGTTGCTTCACTAGAAAACAGTTGGGTATTCTATCCTCCTCCTTCAAATCAACCCTCACCCATTCGATCTTCAAATCATCGCACTTCAGGAGCAAGTGCTCCCATGAGTTCATTCCACCCTTGAATAATACACATTTGACGCTGCCGAAGCCCATCCGGATCTTGCGCCCCATGGAAAAAAAAGCAGTGCTGTTGCAGCTTACAGCAACACCTGCAGACGCAAACAGTGTGAATGTAAGGATCACTCATAGCAGTATACCACTTATCATCCATCGACTTATAGGTACCTTCCATTATTAATCCTTTAAACCAGGTGATCTTTCTTATTCTTGGAGGAGCTATTAGCCTGTCGACCTTCTAGATGAGGGGGGAGCGACCTTTTTATAAGCGGGCCAGAAAAAGTGCTGACATTTTGGCCGGGCTACACATCAACCCGCGTCTACAATGGGAGGTACCTTCTATACTCTACCAACGACTCAAATGGGAGTCCCCGTTAGGGTTAGATTGCTTCATGGACCGCACAAATGTGTTCAGCGGGCCGCAGGTGCTCAACCCTGTTCTCGATCTTCTGTTTTTTTTTCTGGGAATCTAAAGTTTCTCAGAAAAAATTATCATTAATAAATTATTATTAACAAGAGGTTATAGTCACCATTGAAATTTGAAACTGGGGATTCCTTGAGAGCTAAACGGAGGGATATTTTCAACTAGAGTAAGATGCTCGGGCTGATCGTGAATATAATACAACCTTACGATTACTATTGTTTTTGTGATCTAACTTGTGGGTCCTCCACCCACATCTCATTGATTGGAGTAATAGTACATGTTCCATAAGTCTCGTTGAAGATGTAACGTGGCTAATCTAAAGTGTCCTTTCCGAGTTGACCCCTTGGAGTGAACAAGATACAATAGAAATACTCTGGTTGTCCAGGATTTTGTGACCGTGATTGGGATACTTCATTTCATTTATGGCCCTTATCTTCTTCAGATCCAACTCCACCTTTCCCCGTTAGTCAACATCTATTATGAACCTTTCCCCTTTTTGATAGTAGACGCTTATTGTCTGCCACTTCATCTTAGAAAGCGAACTCTGACATAGAGAATAGAAGAGATAGAGAAAAAAATCTGTGGGTAAGAAGAGTATAGGAGTAATTGTAGGAACAAGCATGTCTCCAAGCAGTGGCAGATTATCTATTAGATACGTGCATAGGGGCCACAGAATACGAAGGGCCGCGCTTGAATACAAAGGGCTCCACAATAAACGGCACTTGCATAGAACAATGAGAGTTAATGTGGTCCACGCCCTAAACCGGCTGGACCTGCTGTAGAGGTCAACTTATCGGTACCTTTTTGATTCTTTTACGATCTTAATAAAAAATAGGACCCCTCAAAGTTAATATTCCCCTTCATCTCTGGAACGTTTTCCTCTAAACTTGCATGTTGGCATCACGTTTCGCCATCACTATAGAAAAAATTGAATTGATATGTACTCTCCCAGGAGGGAGAATGAGGGTCTCTTAAAATTAGCAAATGAGTCCCTCGATGATCTATGGGCCTATTTAAGGTTCTGCTTAATTTTATCTAATTTATTCTAATGTATCGCAAGCTATGTTTATCAACTTCTTTACTTTTCTACATTTAGGCAATTGATGCAGCTTACAACCGAATTCGTGACATCAGCAAAACAGATCTGGAACCCTTCACACGACTTAAGTACCTCTACCTAGGCGACAATATGATATCGAAGATACATCCGGAGGCGTTGGCTGATAAGGACTCTTTGATAGCACTAGACCTCTCCTTAAACTCCTTTTCTTCACCAGCGGCCATACCGGAAGTGATCTTTCAGCTGCCATCACTCAAGATGCTCTATCTAAGTCAGAATCAAAATATCAACGTGATTGAAGCAATTGAGAATGCGGTGCCAATTCGGGCGCCCTTGGAGCATTTGGACATCTCCTTCAATTCAGAGGAGTTGGTTAGTTTACCGATTATGGGTCTGGTACCAACGTTGATTCGTTACAACGTTAGTGGGATGAGTCTGATTCTGAATACCAGCCAATTTGCAGGCCTGTGCAATTTAGAGATTTGGGTGAACGCGAATGTAACGATGGAGTTTGTCGATCCCTGTGATTGCTGGCGCCTGGACTGGTGGCTGAGAGATCGACATGTTGTCTTTGGTAATTTCACGCAACAATGCATCGTTCAAAATACAGGTAATTGTTGTTTTCTTGTTGCCTTCAGTCTGACAACTAAGTGGAATTAATCGGATGTCCAACATCCTAACCTAACATAATCTAACCTGTCTGACCTCTGTCTCTCCTCTCTGACATCTGTCTGATCTCTCTGCCCTCTGTCTGTCCACTCTGTCCGGGGTCTGTCGTCTCTGTCCCGTCTGTTCTCTCTGTCCTTTGACGGTTCTCTCAGTCCTGGGACTGTCCTCTTTTTAATTTAAGTTAACTTAAGCAAACTCAACCTGTCTGCCCACTGTCTCCCCTCTCTATCATCTGTCCTCTACGCCGTCTGCCTGTCCTCTCTGTCCTGGGTCTGTCCTCTATCTGCCCTCATTTAACATTTAAGTTAACTTCAACAAACTCAACCTAACTTAACCTAACTCAGAGTAACCTAATCCTTATCTAAATTAATTTGTATATAATTTAATCAATGATGATGATGATTAAGTTAACTTAAGCAAACTCAACCTGTCTGCCCACCGTCTCAGAGGAGTCTACTTCTTTTAGAATGTGATAACAGCATTAGCGAAGAAGATATGGACCTCTACGCATCTTGTAAGAAGGAACATGCTGAACAAATCTACCAGGCGATGGTAAACAAATCACTTCTAATTGCTGGTTGCGCACTGGGAATCGTTATGATTGTCCTCATTATCATCCTATGGAAGTGGCGCAGGACTAGGGTGCGTAATCGCAGGGAAAAGAAGGCCTTCCTGAGAAAGATGGACGATGGAGTGAATTATACAACTGGACCGCCTTCTTATGCAGATACCTAGACACTCAAAAGAGAGCCAAGGCTTCTATCTATTGAACGAGAGCATCTATTAATACAGAATAGGCTTGACTATAATTACGCATGTTGTAAAGTAGGCTTTACCAAAGTATACATAATCATTTTTTTTTCTAATTTGAGAAATGAGGTTGTAAGAAATTCCAATTAGTGCCAAAGAAGTAACATTTCACAGGTCGTTTTGCTATAGACTAACAATACGACTTGTTACTCAGTAACATTTGATTGTAAGACTCAATAAATGTATTTATTTATTAAACTATTATAATTACGTATGAGATGGTCTTGTTAATCACATTCAATAATCGAGTGCGGCTTGTCACAGACGAACCTCGCCCAGGCGCCGCAGCTGACGTCCAGAGATTTCATTTAATCATTTAATAAAAAATGTGAGATGGTACTCAGACGCATAGAGGTACCTCTCTATAGGTGTAGTCCCCTCAATTTCAGACAGAAGTCAAGTCTATAGGGATATGAGAGCTCAGCAGTGCCTCAAATTGTGCTACATGGACAAACGCATCTATTGTCGTGAACCGATGCCCTATAATCTAGTAATTTAGCGCTAAGATTAGTTAATTTCAACTTAAGTGTGTTTAGTCTGCCTTTTTTTGTAAACCCTCAGCCGTTGCGGAATAAAGATAACGGTTGTGGC
>WSZQ02091285.1:0-13519 GCA_019419845.2 Weissflogia rhopalogaster | reverse complement strand
AGATCGATAGCTTCAACGGTTCGGTAAATAACTTGCGATTTCCGAACTAACATTTATTCAATTGACCAACAAATATTTGAAGAAGACCTGTGATACCTTGAATGCGGTGCAATCTCTGTACGTGAAGCAGTTCCTCAGTGCGGTCGATGAGATTAGTGGCAAGATGGAGGAGGCCAAGTCCAACATTGAGTATCTGCAGGTTCTGCGGCCGTCGTGCGAATATATCAATCGCTGTACCGATGTGATGCAGATTCCAGAGAAGTTGCCACGGATTCTCTCGCAGATTCGCTTCATTTGGCTGCACAGCAAATATTACAATACGTCATCGCGTATAACTACACTTTTGCGTTACCTTACTACGCAAGTGATCATCAAGTGCACGGAATTCATTGATTTGAATCTGGTTTTTCGGCAGAAGTCAACTCGTGCTGCCATGCAGCAACTTCAAATCAGTTTGGAGTGCTGCAATCGTTACATAACAATCTATGAAATGGTAAGTACGCGCATGTTAATGCTTTCGTGGATATTAAGAAAATATTCAATTCCTAATTGTTTCAACAATCTGGGGCAGCATATTAAGGTTGCTGGCTAAGTACCACACGAGCGTTATCAAATATACATTGAATGACGGTACCTGCAATAGCGAAATCCTGGGCAGACTAGAAAGTTTTCTGAATCCGTTGGTTTCTATGTGATGCTATATTTACTTGCATTTAACGGAAAGCTGTCCATGATGGTAGAATTGAAGGGTCTCTGGCATAACCTGTTTTCTGGCCTTTTCAAAAGGCCCTTCAGTTGCTACCCACAATACTCGGGTTAGGCTTTTTGTTTCATCTTTATTACCACTTTTCTTCCTTCTTCACTCATCACAATCTGCTACTCGGTCAACTATTATCTATATTATCCCTAATATCTCTTTCATTCCTATGAGTAAGTGCATATGCTGCCATGAATCTGTACCCATTCCATACATAACTCCTTCTCCTACCCCTACTCATACACCTACACCTACCATCATTTTCTAGCCATAAGCGTTTAATCAGGTACTTTCAACTTTTTGGTGCCAATACATTTGGCCTGATTGTCAGAGCTGGTACAACGGCATGTAACTGCTTCGCTCGATCTTGTTCTGCCATTCCAGTTCTTCGATTTTCCCTATCTTTCAGACATTCGTCTCTAACACATCTAAAAGTAGCAATAGAGCTGCCTACTCTCGTCATTTATATTTCTACCGGTTCAAATACCTTTTCTCTACGAACTGCATACGCCGATTTCCTGAGTCCTCAATTCCCATACATGTTTAACCAGTATCCCATCACCCATCATCCTATGATCATTCAGACAATCATCTGTATGGTGAAGCTTTTCCGGCTCACTCTGAATTTCCTAGCTGAAACTACCCTGGGGCCGTCTTGCATATCTCGTATCTATTAATTAATTAGTTAATGGCAAAGAGTTTACAGAGTGGTGGAGTGTTCGATTGAATGAAACCTCATGAAATACCTTATCTCAAGACTAAATAAGTAGCTTGGTGTGGAACTTCTTAACTTTATTAGGTCTTTATTAGGTCAGGTCTATTGTTTCTCTGATATCTGCAATATACATCTTCCCATACCATACCATAAGTAGAAAAATATTGATACTGATACTGTTAGTAAAAAGAATCATTAATTTTGTTCCATTTACAAAACATTTATAGATTTCTGGAGCACATACGAAACTGACTACAATTCCCTGGGAGCTCGATCGCCAGCTAATACTAGGTCACCTCGACTCCTTTATGCAGCGTGTCAAGGACATGTTGGAAATTTGCGAGGCCATGATAACGTTTGCGCGCCACGATGAGACTGAAGAGATACCCAAGCCAAAGTTCACTGGCACACGGGCCTTTGAATTCGAGAATTGGTGTGAAAAGATTGAGGACATGTTCAACGATGCTCTAAACTGTATTGGGGAGAAACGCGAAATTATCTTCGACGTGCAATCTGCTCAGTGGTTCGATGAAATCCTCGTCTTTCGCAGCAAGTTAAAGGATATTGAAATTGTAATAGAGAATCTCGTCAATAGTGTCTTTGATCAGGTTCCCACTGTTGATGAAGGTGTACAGGCTCTGGCTGCTTTTTACAATTATACGCAGCGTGTCAAATTGCGACCACTCTTTGAACGTAAGACGATGTACGTGTATGAATTGTTCAAGAATGAGATTCAGGATACAAAAGCGGATCTGATTGCCGAAAAGGATGAATATCCTTTGAATATGCCGTATTATGCAGGGCGTGCGTTGATGGCGTCTTTGAAGGCTGAACACCTGCAGATGTTGCGAACAGTTCTGAACAAGGCACAGTGGATGCTTTCTTGTAGTATTGCCGACGAAGTCTTCCAGCAATATGATAAGCTTATCTCGAGTATTGATGAGTTTATTTTGACGTGCTACCGGAAGTTTACTGAATCTGTGGGAACTGACATGCAGTCCAGGTTGGAACAACCTCTAATGCGTCGTAGCACAGTGAAGCCGGGATTGTTAGAAGTCAACTTAGATCCGTAAGTAATATTTACAATTATTTTTTTTACAATTAAGAGGACCCTTTGCGGACTACTACGTAGTGGCAAATTGAGGAACTAAAACATGAAATTTAAACTTTGTTTTATATTTCCTAATCTACATATCATAGAATACTCATTCTTGAATGGATCGATTCCTTATTAAATATAGTTTGATTTAATATACAAACGATACTATATATGATTATTATTATACCATATTATACCCTTAAATGTTGGGTAATTATTGACAAATATATCGTGTAAAAAACGACTTTTCATTTTATTTTCCGAAATATTTCACATTTTCCATAGCTATAGGATTATAAATCATGCAGTGATCGATTCAGCGTGAAAATTTCTTCAAAGCCATGGGATAGTATTTCATTTGATTGCTTAAAACTGATATCATAACTCGAGAAAGTTCAGCTTAATAACGGCGAGGTTTTCACTGCCAGAAAAAAAGACTTGAAATTACTTCACAATATTTCACTTTCATTTATATTTACCTTCCTCCTATGTATACAGTTTATATACCATTCGATTCAGAATAAAATTTGGCACTATCTACAGCAATAGTTTTTTGATTAGATGTTTATCAATCATGTTATATATCGTTTACATTGCCGATCTCAAGAAGTGACTTGACCATTTTTATTCACATTTTCTTTATTTTTAGAAGTAGAAATATTGCACCAATAGGGACAGTTTGTCATTGCATTACTTAGAACCGATGTTAGAACTCTTGAATGTTGAGTCTATAGCGGAGATATTTTCGGTATCAGGAAAGTCTTGGGATGACTTCTCATAATGATCAATGATATTTATAGTTACCACATTTCATATATACAAATATACTAATATATGAGTACATTTAGAACTAAATTTTCCACTAACTTCCGAAACAGTTTTTCTGATTAATTGCCTGGAGGAAATGTTATAGGCAGTTAAAATTGAGTCCATTTAAAACATATCCAGAGACACAAAACATTCACAAACAAGGCATATTATTATTTTTTTAATATTAAAATACGTTACTTTACGGCTAACCATATGTATTTCATAGATGTTCACACATTTGAAACTTAAATGGCGCTTTTTATCTTACTCATTTTCTATTTAAACCCACCGATTTTCAGAAAAGTTAGTTTCAATGTAGTTTTCAGAATGTAATATCAATTTCTGGCATCATGGAATTAAGATTACATTTTGAAACTGATTGACGTGACCTGTTCTAATACAGTTGTATTTGCATAGAATTTGTTGTCATTGCGCTGAGAATTATGAATAATTTTTGTGAACTGTGTACATATCTTTTGTCTGCTGTTCGAAGAATAATATGTGCGTATATGGTGAGCACAATAAAACATTTATTTGAGTTACGTTAAGCCCCACGACCCGGATGTTTAGAATAACCAGTATTTCATGTCGCTATCGTTGATTACGTTTATGAATAAAGTTAGTACTATTTTGGACTTGGTTACGTGTACTTCTGTCTCCACCTTTCACAATTTACAGAAACGGGTAGTTTCGCGACCTGCATTATATAAAAGGATCTGGGTGGACAAACCATCTCGTCTCCTTGGGGCTGATGTTGTTCTAACACGGTTACGCGACATTTGTTGATCGTGACAGGACGGTTACGGGATATCTTTATTCTGGCTAATTCGTCTGCAGTGTGATTAATCCGATTCGCCTGAAGTGCGGCAGGATGGATATATGTTCTAAATAAAACCTGTACCTTTGTGTTTAAAGTAATTTTCACGCTGAATTCATTGGTACTTGATTTATACTTCTAGAAATAAGGGAAATTTGAATAAAGATTGAATGTCTAGGTCAAGTCATTTTTCGAATTCGGAAATGTTAACTTTATAAACTCAATTTCAACGATATATAACGTGATGGTTAAACATGTAATCAGGAAACTGTTGAACGAGCAAATTTCATTCTGAATCGAATGGTATGACTTGTGTAGATATAAAGAAGGCAAATGTAAATACAAGTGAAATGTTTTGAAGCAGTAACTTCAGGTTCTATTTCTGGCAATGAACTGACAATGAACTTTCATGGGTTTTAATATCGGTTCTAAGTAATCGAATTAAAAACTATACCAGGAGTTTGAAGACATTTTCACATTGAGCATCAAATGAAGAAACTAAAACTCGACATTATTACCTCCGCATTTTGCCTGCTCGAGATACGATCTGCATAGGATCCTCGTTAAGTCTAAATTCTTTTTAAATAACTTTAATTTAATTAATCTAGATCCTTACTGAGCTTGTACAACGAAGTAAGATTTTTCCACATGCTAAAATACGAGACCCCATCAACCTGTGCCCCAGTCTTCAATAAATTCGCGAGCATTCATTTTGTCTTTGAAAATGTAGTGCAAGTTGTCAGGGACTACAATAAACTACTCGCATCTCTCTCTGACGACGAACGCATTCTTTTCAAGCAATTGATTTCCTACGTTGAGAAGAAGATTGCTCCAGGTCTGTCGAAGCTCACCTGGATCAACGAGATCGTGGACTCCTACATCACTGAGTGCAGCGCCTGCACCGCCGAATTGCAGGACTTTGTGGATGACTATAAGACTTGCAATCTAGAAATTGTGGCTATCTGCGAGAAGATCTGCGACACCAATCTGATTCAAATTCAGACGAATCATCTTTATTCGCTGCACGATCTTGATACTCACTTGGAGACGTATTTGGAAGATACCGTCGATAAATATTTGGATCATATTCATCAGATACTCAACTATTTGATTATCGTCTACGAAGGTTTCGAGCAGCATATTCAGAATATGGCTGATCAGTGGATTAAGTATATAATGCGGTTTGACATCTTGCTGGAGGAGTCTTTGAGAATAAGCGTGCGGAATTCTATGGAGCATGTACATGAGACACTGCATGGGGATGGTATTATTGGACCGAATGCTGTTTTGAAGTTGAATGTTTTGCTTAAGAATAATCGGGTAAGCGTGTTTGTATTGTCATAAACCGTTAATCTTAGATTTAATATACTTCCGGTAGAAATTTTATAAATATGTTAAATGATTTAGAAAACATATGAAATACTTTTTCGATATGTTTTAATAATTTCAAAATTCCAAACAAGAACTCTTCAAATAGTATAGATTCTCGATAATTAAAGGTTTGCAAAGGAAAGATTGACATTTTGTAATCGAAGGTAATTTACTCAATCAGTAATTTTACTGAAGAGATTTTGTGTGTTTTATTATTTATTGTTCCACTATATTGATCAGGCTGTATGCCTTGAAGTGGTTGGCATACGTGTAGCCGAAAATTTACAATCATTCATTTTATAACTTAAGAATTAGCAATATATTTCATTCTCAAAATGATACTCCCAGGTAGTAACAAAATTGGTACTAATGTGTATTTTCGATATCAATAAGTAGCGATACTTTTCTTCGTTACTTGGGTATCGATAGTATCGAAGTTTCAAAAGTATCTATACGTAGTAAAATATTAACATCCCTATTTCGAACTGTCTCTTCGAAGTGTATCTCTCAAAGAAATTTCAAATACTTGTTTTTCAAATTTTCCTTTAATTAACATGTAGGATTAATTGTACGATGAAATTAACATATGAAACTAACATATGCATCCCTTCTACGGTTCGTCTTTGAATGGAAAAAGGCAAAATTAAAACCCCAAAGTTCTTGTGTTTAGATATTGACAGGCTAACACTCACAGTTGTTTTTTCTTCTATTTTCGAAAATATTGAATACGCTAAAGTCATTCACAAAAGTTACACGCGGAAAGATACATAATCATGTCGATGAGACAATTCGAACCATACTAGACATGATATACTTCCGGCAACCACATTAACATCTGTGGTTGTCGTTATAGAAGTCTTCTTCACCTTTGGTGAGGCTAGCAACCTACCCAAACGGAATTAATATGGTCATAGTTACCCAGAAGTAATTTTAGAAGAATGGCAGGCCACAGGCTTATGCCCGGTCAGCGACGAAGATCGAAGAAGGAGAAGATATACTTTCACTGTTATTATCTGGGAAACTATAAGAGTGTCGGATTTGAAAATCACACCAAAATATCTCAAGAAATAGCTGAATGCAACAATCCTATTATTAGAATTAATATTTTTAATAAATATATAACAAAATGTATGCTCCGCATCTCATGTAGCTTTTAAGAATTTTAAATCTTAAAAGAGGATATCAATCGTTTCTCCCTTCCGTACCAAGACTTCTGCACATTCACACTCTTCTATTCATGCACTTGCTAAAATTATAGTTAACTCTTATTTTATTTAATATTTCTAGATTGTCTTTGAACCGACCATCACAATGGTGGCCAATAGGATGGCAAGTATCTTAACGTCGGTCACTACTGAAATGCAGGCTATTCCACGTATTTGCGAAAAGTTCCACATTGAAACACCCGGTATATATCCATTCAATCAGTTGCTCTCCGATGATCCAGAATGTAAAAACTTCCAATTTCAAATAAACAATGGTAATCATTAATAAATTCTATACATGACAAAATAATTTCATTTTGTCGTCACTATTTATTATCTCTATATATCACTTGTATAATGGTAATATTCTAATGCTTGTTTTCAGAGGTAAAAGTGAACATAGAAAAAATTCAGGAATATCTTCGCATGTGGAATCCGTTCCGCGATCTCTTTGAAGTGGACAAGGATAAGTTTATCGAGCGCTACGAAATGAACAATCCGGATGCAACAGACTTTGACGCGAACATTGCGCGTTACACTGAAATGGCCAATAATTGCCAAATGATGGAGAACATAACCAGCGTCTATTTTATCCTTGTCGATTGCACCCAACTGAAGAAGGCTATTATTGAACATTGTTTTGAGTGGCAGCTAAAGTTCTCTACGCTCTTGTTCAATCGGACCACGACCATGATTCAACATGTGTACGAATATTGTGCTTACCATTCGGATCAGTGAGTTATATTTATATTTATATATAGTGATACTAATTTAAACTTACGTGTTAATTTGGCCTAATGTGTTATATAATAGCATTTTACATACGCCACAAAATTTATCGGAAATGTCTTTCGCAATCGATTATTACAATCGACTTATGGATGAGGTGCCAATAGAGGCGGGAAAATTTCAACCAATCTATGACCAGTCAGATATTTTGGATAAATATGCTTGCGAACTGGATCCAGAAGTGAAGAAGGATATGAAGAATATTCAGGCGGAATGGGATAAATATCTGGGTGTCTTGGAGGAGGCGGATAAACTAATTCAATTCACAAAGGTAGTCATTCCCTGTCCTATGAAATTAAAACATCTTAACCACAACATAAAGTAATCTAATGGTACCTAATAGGTGACTGAAAAGATTAGGAAGGAATGAGGAAAAATGTGAATGGATGAACTGACAGAATGAGGATACTTGTGTTACAGTGAAAATAGAGATGGGGAAAATTTTTGAGTAGTTCAAGAGAGTCAAGGGGGTTAGACAGTGATATACAATGAGTCCTCTACAGGTTTACCTGTACATCTCTGAGCTGAAAAAAGTAATAGGGGCAAGACGGAGAGTGTGGTTATGCAAAAAAGGGCATAGATTGGATGATAGTATTTGCGTATGAGTGTTGTTACAGGCAAAAACGAGATTGGGAATGAAAGCATATGTGACTGTATCTGGATGGTGAAATAGCATCAAATTATAACAAATCTAATTAATATATTTGAAAACTGTAAGCAGAATAAGATTCCTCAAGAAATCGACTTTCTATAGATATTTGAAAAATACCAATATCTCATAAACTACTAATGTTTATACCTGTAAATCTAAAATTTATCAAATTTATTTCTTAATTAGGTAGTTTTACATATTAAAATTATTATTACCTAGAAACGGCTCTAGATATTTTAATTCTTTCCAGCCTCTAATTTTCCGAGAAACTTACTTTCTCGTGCATTTTACCAATTTGAAATGTATGAATAATTTAACAAGGTATAACAATTTAAACATAAAAAACCTTTGAGTTATCTTTCTTAAATTCACAATTAGCTGCGTTAGCTTCAAACTACAAGAAAACTAATTAATATATTTGAAATCTGTAAACAGCATATGATTCCTCAAGAAATCTACTTTCTAAAGTTTTTTTTAAATATCTCCAAATATTTTGGAGATATCGATCTTCAACATTGATAATGTTATATACCTCGATTTATTTCGTAATTACGTCATTTTACATATTCAGATGATTATTCCGAAGAAAAAGCTCAAGATATTTTAATTATCTTTGCAGCCTGCTCTTTTCTCCAAGAACCTGACTTTCTCGGGCATTTAACAGATTTCAATGTATGAAAATATGAAATTCATGAAGTTTTAATAATCTAAACTTTAAGGCACTTTTGTGTTATGTTCCATAAATTTTCAACTAGTAGCTACATCCTATAACACAGCAAATTAATATAGTTGAAATATGTATAAAGCTTACGATTTGATCGAGAGTGGTTCTATAACCATGCTCCTGGTCTTGTCTGTTGCTATCTCCATATTAACCGTTTTGCTGGCAGTGTTAAATAGGTGAGTCATTCGTTGAAGGTTATCTTTGGTGCTTGATATTAACACGGCATCATCCTAATAGCATACGTTCAATTTTATCTCATCCAATTTGTATCTTATGCCCTTTCCGACTGCTGATTATTTGTTCCATGATCCAAATCCATGAAATAATCCTTTCCCTTTCCTTCGATGATAATTTACAGAATAGTTTCCGTAACAATCTCCTCGAAGATGCTGAAGATATCAAGCGTGATGCGCAAGACCTACTCGAATCGTTCATGACTGGTGGAGCATTCAGTGCCGATATGAAGTGCGATGATGCCTTGGCTTATCTTGCAAATGTGCGAAAGCAAATTGCAGAGATCCGCAAGCGGGAATCGATTTGTAAAGCTAATTTAGCCATCTTTGAATTAAGTTTGATTGAATCACCAGATTTGGTTGCATTGGAGAAGGTTAGCACATTTTCAATGGTAGAAGATTGCAAATAATTTAATTTGAATTATGTATCTTAGGAATTGGCTATATGCGAATTTGTTTGGCAACTCACTAAGGAATGGGAGACTGCTTGGGACAGTTACAAATCTGGAGAGTTTTGGAATATTCGAACTGAAGACATGGAGGAACTGGCTCAGACTCTGTTTAGGAAGTTGACTAAACTCGCCCGGGAGTTAAAAGAGAAAAAGTTGGTGAAATATATGTTTGGAATGATTCAACAAAATTTTATTTAACCTATCATTCTTTAGACTCCATATGAATCTTAGTCGAATATCATCAATGCCATTGCCATAACGTCAAATTATAACAAAACTATTTAATATATTTAAAATCTGCTAACATCAAATGATTTGACTTTCTAAAGAAATTTCAAATATTTCAATATCACAGAAACTAGTTACGTACCTCTAAATCTAAAATTAATCCAAGATTTATTTAATAATTAGGTAATTTTACATATTCAAACGATTATTATCAAGAAATGGCTCAAGGTATTTTAATTATGAAATTCTTCAAGAGTCTGACTTTCTTGTGAATTTGACATATTTCAAATTATCTTATGTTCCATAAAATCACAATTAGTGGCCTTAGCTACAAATTATAACAGAACTAATTAATATGTTTGAAATCTGTAAGCAGCATACGATTCCCCTGAAAAGCGACTTTCAAACCACAATTTAAAAATTTCATTACCTCAAAAACTTATAATGTCATATACCTTTAAATCTATAATTTAAATCTAAACATTTAAGTCATATTTGGAATGATTGAAAAAATGTATATTTAACCTATTATTCTTTATGCTCCTTAGCAATCTTAATCGGATATCCTCAGACCCACTCTGACACTTTCTCTCTTCATGTGTTAACTACTTTAACTTTACTTTTAACTTTAACTCCGTTACCAATGCTTTCCTAATATTAATCAGTCATATCCTAACAAATTCTGATAATTCCTAGTTGGACAATTGTGGAGTCGACAAGGAGCAAGGTGGATGCATTCCGACGCACGCTACCGCTCATTTCAGATCTGAAGAATCCAGCAATGAGACCGCGTCATTGGGATCGTGTGCGTGATGCCATGAAAGAGGACTTTGATCAAAATTCACCTAGCTTTAATCTGGAGGCAATTATTTCTATGAAGATGATTGACTACGCCGAGCAGATCAACGAGATATCGAATGCTGCGACGATGGAGTTGCAGATTGAGAAAGGGCTGCGTGTGATTGCCGATACTTGGAAGACGGTCGTCATCGAAATGGCCCCATATAAGGGCTTTTATCGGATCAAGTCGGTGGATGATTGCTTTCAGATGCTTGAAGATAATATGATGCAACTCTCGACCATGAAGAGTACACGGTTTGTGGAGCCCTTTGCAAAGGAAGTGGATATGTGGGAACGGGCACTTAGCTATATCATGGAATGTCTCGAAAATGGTTTGAACGTGCAAAGACAGTGGTTTTACCTTGAGGTATGGTAACTGAAAGAAACAGACTTTCAAACGATATTTCAAAAATGTTTATATCTCATGAACTGCTCCCCCTAAGGAGATGAACCTCTTACCTTGGCAATCTCTATCTTAACCTGCAGTTCCTATTTTTCTTTCTTAAATGACAACGTAATTTCCTTGCAGAATATATTTGCTGGTGAAGATATCCGCCGACAATTACCCAAAGAAACCAAGGAATTCGATGGTCTAACTAACGAATGGAAGGAAATATCTACAAGAATGGCGCTAGCAAACAGTGCTTTCAAGGCTGTAAATTATATACCATCACCACAACTCCTTACCAAATTCAACAAAATGAACGATAAGTTGGAGTCTATTCAGCGCTCATTAGAAGCGTACCTGGAAACAAAACGTCATGTTTTTCCACGATTTTATTTCATTTCCAATGATGATATGCTGGAAATTCTTGGAAATTCCAAGAAACCAGAAATGGTCCAGCCTCACTTCCGAAAGCTCTTTGATAACATTATCAAGTTGAAGCTTCAAAGGAATATGGTGTCTACTAAAATGGAAGGATTGGGCATGTTCTCTGATGATGGTGAATATATGGAATTTCCAAAAGCCTTGGTTATTGATGGACAAGTGGAGTCTTGGTTGTGCGACATTGAAAGGATTATGCGCTATACGCTAAAGACGGAGTTCCGACCTTGCCGAGCTTCGTTGAAGAAGATGCTAAGTAAGCGTGATAAATGGTTACTACAATATTGTGGACAGCTCTGTAATGCTTGCAGTCAGGTTAGTATAGAATGAGTAAACTGATTTAATACTATTGCAAGGAGACTTCAATTGGTATCAACAGAAAGAGCGTGGATTGATGCCAAATTTATACATTCATACATAGTTTCGGAAATTTGTCGCTTTAAGGCGATTTAAAAGAAAGAGCGTGGATTGATGCCAAATTTATACATTCATACATAGTCTCGGAAATTTGTCGCTTTAAGGCGATTTAAAATTCAAATTCAAATGGTAAAAAGATCATGCACTCATGAGTCTGGGCTAGAAATGATAACTTTCTCATGTTATCAATTCTGTGACTAGATTGTGTACCCTGGAATAGAATCAAATATCAAATATCTGATATACTCTCAGGAATTTGCCCTTTTAAACTAGATCAAACTCATTGAATTTTTGCAATAATTAATATAAACTTCAGCAATATATTGCAAATAAAAAAGATATTGTGTACCGATAAGGCTCGCCCAAAATTGATATTATTGAAAAGATGATATTCTCAGGAATCGATTGATACCATTCTTTACATACTCTCCGGAACTGGTCGTTTTAGAACCATTCTAAGGTTGTGTAATACTGTTAGAAACCAACAAAATGCACAGGAGCTGAAGTTTGCATAAGTGGTGGAGTGGTAAAAATGTACGGATACAGGAGACGATGTGGTACCCTAGGCAAGGGACAGGGAAATTTGGTATCAAACTACTTCTGAGAAATCTCGGTAAAAACAATATAAATGGTCCTAACCGAGACAATTCTTAATAAGTTGTAAGAGAAATAGTATCAATCTCCTCTACTCAGGTTTCATTTTTCATATTAATAGAAAAATCAAAGGAAATGGTCGTAGAAAAACCAATTCCTATGAGTATGTAGGCATTAATCTACTTCTGAGAGCGCTCTCTTTTAAATTTTATATTTTCGCAATATGTAATTCAATAACATTAATTTATTAATTCAATCAATGAAAATGGTTCTAAAATGACTAATTCCTGTATATATTAAATTTAGTTTCAATCTACTCCAGAGATCATCTTATTTGCAATGTTATTGTGATCTATACAAATTTTTGGCAAATTTATATTGATACTGTTCCTAAATGAGGCAATTTCTGAGTATGCAATAAATTTGGCATCAATCTATTCTTGAGAGCGCTATCTTTGTAATACGATATTTAGCCAAGCCTTATAGGCGCATGATATATATTTTTTGCTTTTCGTATTAATTCCTAGTTTTTAAATAAATTCTTTATTAGGACCATTCTGATAATTTCAATTATTATAAATCAACAACATATGTCCAAAAAGAGACCATGCACGTATTAGGCTGGGCTAAAATTAGTATCATCAGAAACGCGGTAATCTCTGGTGTGATTGATCAGGCCAATTTATTACACACTCTCGGAAATTTACCGTTTTGAGACTATTTTATGGACAATACCCAAGAATAAATTTAAAATGCAAAATTCGAAATTGTCAAGTATATATAGTATATAGGCACCCACTCTATCCTCTGAGCAGACACAAAGTCACGAACGTGTTTTCTCCCTTCACCAGTAAGGGAATTCTCAAAGCCTCTGAAATTTGTTCCATTATCGCTGTAGATTTTCTTTGGACGACCTCTACGTGATATGAACCTTCTCAACACTTGTATAAAAGCCGCACTGCTCAAAGAGCTTACCAACTCCAAATGAAC
>WSZQ02091263.1:0-13535 GCA_019419845.2 Weissflogia rhopalogaster | reverse complement strand
TATGAATAGGCCATGATGTCGCGGCAATTAGCCAAGAGGTCCGGACTTCCAACTAAAGTCGTTATCGGCCGGACTCTCGGTATCGCGACGTCATGCGCTATTAGGAGATAAGGCATTAGCATGTATCTTTAGGTTTAAAGTTAGAAAATAAAGTTAGTAGTTATATGGATTTCATCGTGGTCACATCGTACCCTCCTCCAGCGTCACGAGCTCGACTTAGATATTGTCGTTGCTCAGTGCAAGAACTTGTGCTCGCAGACCTGCACATCATCTACAGTGTACGCACATCGAGCGTACAATGATCTATTGATAACTAAAACTAAAATAAAAGAGTTGTGCCAATAGCAGGTATATTGATGAGTGGGTGAATCCTCAAATTACGTTCATTCAGCCCAGCAGTTCAGCAAAAAGTTTTGCACCCAACCTAATTCAATTTTCTTATTTTAGACTAATGCTAATTGGTATCAACAGGTTTCTTGATTTTATAAAACAAACGTTGTCATACATATATAGAAAATATGTATAACACCATATTCTTCTCAAAATTACTAATCACACGACAATTAACCGAAAAAATCTTGATTTTCTGCAATGTTTCATAAAAATGAACATTTAATTAAACATACCTTAGAATAACTCTCTTAACATCAGCTGTAGTGTGAACGTAAACCTTCGCTAAATCATGTATCAACACTTGACTAGAAGGCAACAACGCAATATAAGCCTCCAAACAAGCCTTGCTAATATCCTCCGTCCACACATCACTGCCTTCAAGTCGTCCTTGGGTGAAACCAAACAAACTCTCAGGCGGTGCAGCTTCGCACAGATAATCAATCTTCATTTTCACAAATTCTTCAATATGCGACCGAAGCTCAAGAATATTATGCAACTGAACTATGTGACCAATACTCTGTTCGCGAATCTCCTGGCCATCATGCGTAATATTCTCCAAGAGAGCATCCAAGAACGTAATTTGTTTGGTGGGCCGTCGAAGGATTAGCTCACGAATGAGATTACCACCCCAAACACAGGACTCTACCTCCCTGCTGATCTGCTTCAACAGAACGAGCACCTGATCGGTAATCAAAGGCGCTTCCAACAATAGCCTGGTTATCATAGATGCGTCATGGGCCGAAGCGGTGACAAACGAAGACAATAAAGTGTTGTAACTTTGCTCCACTCTGGACAAATTTCTAAGTTCGGGTCGCCGCGCAAAACCCTGCATAATACTGTATTCTTCATACAGCCAGGCAAGAGCAAGATCCATGTGCGATTTCAAATTATCAACAACGTAATTCAAGACGGTATCTCGAACAATGTCATTGAAACTCGCAGCCACGACGGTGATAATCTTCTGGCGTATTTGTGTATTGTTATTGGTATTCAGCAATCGGCGGACGGCACCCAGAAGGAGGCTTTCCTTAGTCTGACGTTCTAGGGGCCGTGTGATTTCATGCAGCTTGAGGATTTTGACGCGTGGAACTTTCACCTTCTTGCGTTCTTTTTCCTTCTATAAGAAGGAAAATATTAATTTACAAACATTTAATGAAGATTTACACCGCGAATCTTATATTAAATTAAAAGATTTATTTTTCTAGATACATTTATGAAAATCCTTCGTTCTTTTCAATTAATTTTATAAATACCATCCACTTTATTATTTCTACTTTCCTGTGCTTGAAAATATTGAAGAAAAATTAAAACAACTTTTGCACACTTTGTCTCGAACTATCCTTTAAATTTTCTTTAATTTAACGTTTAGGTCTTTAAAGAAGACGTCTGTACAATTTACCTCTTGTTAGAGAAAATAATAAAATATTTACCTTAACAATAACTTCACTGTCGTCCTCATCGTCCCTTTGTCTCTTCCTCGTATCTTCCTTCCTTCGAATTAAATTACCCTTTCCTATAATACTACTTCCTGGACCAACACCATTTTCCACAAAATATTCCGCCATAAAACGACAGACGGTCTTCACTTCACCCGCCTTCCCTCGTTTTAAAGCCTCAGCATAATCGGTTTTAAAACTCGAAGGCATTTTCGCCGGTAATTCAATCAATCCTTTCAAAACAATCTCAGTCGCCATAGGGAGCGTCAATTTTTCATTCAGAAACTTCTCATTCGAAGTTATAGCACGCTGTTGCCGAATGAAAATATCTTCATCACTCGGCTTCTCCCTGCCTTCCTCCAATTTCATGCGTTTAGAGTCATTATCACTTTCCTGTGGCAGTGGCCTCTTGTTATACTTTCGGTTTTCGTCCACTTTGGGGACTACACGAGCAATTTCTTGTGGGCTGCTCCCCAAATCAATTAACCTAGGAGTGATTTTCTCCAAATAATCATGTGCTGCCGGATGTTTTATGAGATTTGTCATTTCGGATTTCAACTTTTTTCGGACAGACGCTACTTGTGTAGTACTCAACGTCGGTGGGAGATTTGTGCTCAAGTTTACCAATGCTGTCACAACAAGACCCATAAAATCGGGGCGATTTTTTGCTATATTCGTCAGGGCACCAATGCAGACAAATAAATTGGCATTGCTAATATGTGAAGAGTTGTTAAATTTTAAAAGTTCATCAAAAATTGTGCTGAAATTTTTATAGAATTGTAAAAATGAAATAAAAGTAAAATATCGGTATAACTTACTTTGCTTCATCTTCAAGTTTTCTTCGTCGAGCAATTTTTAACGTAAGTGGAATGCTCTCAAGAGTAAAATCATTCTTCTTACTTTCATGTGGATCAGGATAAGACTGAAGTAGAACAACATGCTCCAAAAATTTAACGACACTCGTTCTAACACCATCATTATCAGAATCTATTAACGCAGTCACTTTGGTTTTGATTTCACTCATTTGCTTCCAAGCCTGCTCCAGCTCTTCACTGATATCCGTAGCCGCACATAAAATACCTAGCAACTTTCTGTAGAGTGTAGTTGTTGCCTGGACAACCTTCTTTTGCACAGCGATTGTTCCTTCGTTCATTAAAATCAGCAGACTTAGCATTACTTTCGGAATGTATATCTCATCCATTTTACTGTAAAGGGTTAAGAATTAAAATTTATATCTATGTTTTTAATCTCTTACATTACCATGCTTCTTCAATAAAGCCAACAAGAGCCTTCTTTACTTCATTGTCTGTCGATGTGACAAAATCGAGCATATTTGAGAAGAATTCAGGTAGAAGTGCTCTATTCTTATGCAAAATAACTTCTTGTATTTTACGAAGATTGTTCGCTGCATCGCTAGGATCACCCATAAGGGCATTATTGTACCATTCGCTTATCTATT
The DNA here is from genome assembly GCA_019419845.2 of Weissflogia rhopalogaster. Lineage (NCBI taxonomy): Eukaryota > Metazoa > Arthropoda > Insecta > Coleoptera > Staphylinidae > Weissflogia > Weissflogia rhopalogaster. The sequence goes on along the minus strand of WSZQ02091263.1, from coordinate 10,247 downwards.
GTAATAATAAAGTTCGATATAAAATTGTGTGGATTTTCGCCCAAAACAAACCTACCAGATCCTCATCGGAACGTTCCGGATTAAAGAACGTTTCGGACATTTTACAACCAATTGTAAGTTATTTCGTGTTAAAATGAAAGTTATTATATTAATTATTGAATAATTATATCATTAATAAAGGGAATTATTACAAATCGCAGATTGCGATGAAACAGGTCTTAAACATAACCTAGAAACACAGATTGAATTCAGATCCCCACCATCTGTGCCCCATTCTCTCTCAATTCGATTTAGTAGCCGCCAATTTTGAAACGCGAACTAAAAATAAAGTTAGGCAACCAACACTGCTCTGGGAACCGTGGAAACACGACGTAAAATTATGTCTAGCGTGATAATGCGCCAGACTCTGAGCCGAAAGAGGTATATAAGTAATGTTACACAGATTCACAGATCATATCAACATATGCACAGATTACTATTACAAATATGTCTGGGATTAATGGTTCAGTTATTTTGGCACCCCTAATTATAAGTGTAGATTATCAAGATTCAATTATTTCTGTAAGAATTGCGTCAATAAATTAACATTTACTGCATCCAATATGTTAATACATAGATAATACATTTCGATAAATAAACAAATACAACGACATCGTTGTAATAATAAGAAATATAACATTGGCATCGATATCTTTCGCTTCCAGCTCTCCACAAATAAAAAAAAATAAACATAATTTCTTACAAATGCGACTAATTATAAGTCATGGCTTTACACAAACTAAACTTAAACGAAGAGCAGCTTTGCAAACTGATTTTTGTTCACAGCCCAAAATCGAAATATAAGAAGTGTTCGAAAGATCGAAAGCAACTTGACAAGGGGTCCACTAATAAAATTGCCTATAAATTTCCACTAAACATTTATCTACGTTACAAAATGCTTTAAATAGACTGCCTACAAATCAAATTTGTACCTGAATTTTCTACTCTGAACGCTCTTCCTTCATACATACACATCTAGAATACCATGGACTCTAGACTTTCATGGACTAAGGAAAAATTGAGCTGTTTTTTGGGAAGTGTATTGGTTTGTGTATATGATATCAAAATTTGGACACTGATTTACGTTTCCGTTCGTGTATGATTGGCGTGCACGTTAATTACACTGGTTTCTAGCTATTTGTATATAGTTTGATTTCGGAGCGCAACGCTCAAAAGTGCATATCAAAAACCGTTATATAAGGCTCTTCTTATCGCGAGTATTTTGATTTCGGATTAATGTGCTCGTTCTTAAATACATGTATATAATCGAAATGACTAAGAATTGCGAATAAGTAGTAGACATTTGGAAAAGTAACATCGACGACAATGACACCGAAAAGGTCAAATTATCTCAGTTCATCAAGCTCACTAATTACCAACCATTTTTCAGCCTATCGTTTAACCGCAATAAATTCCAAAATCAAATTTCAACATCCATAAAATATCATTCAATGTATAAACCCATCCTGTCTCCAAGTAGTTCGATCATTCAAGCTGTGCTCGAATTTTGCGAAGTACCGCTGATTGGACTGAACATGCTGTTGCGCTTAAAACTGCCCGTTTCGTCGTGCGGCCATAGTGATTCGCCAAACAGTTGGCCGAGTTCGGTGCACAACTTCTTGTAATTGTCTCGCAATACTTCTTGATATTCGCGTTGGTCGTGCGAAATTATCTTACTATTTAGTTGTAGAGCTGAATAACATACTCTTATAAATTCCCTGTAACACAAAACGCAAAATTAAGAATTTAAATTTCTAAAATCCTTAATTAAAATTAAGAATAATAAATATTTATAATTTATAATTACATAATTAATAACTACCTATAAATATCTTTCAATTCTTCGACTTTATCGTCAGGATACAAAATACAAAGTGCCGGATCCAAAAATACGGAGGCATACGCCAATGGTCCAGCATTTACTTGTACGTAGACACTTCCTTGAAGCACCAACTGCAGTCTCTTCGCATCCGTATGAGTGGAGTAGACAACATCCTCCAATTCGTTGACACGATGCTGCATCTCATCAATGGCTACTTCAATGGGCGATAATTCAATCGACCGTTTGCTAATTACTTTGATTCGCTTTGTGACGTAAGGAAACGAATATTCAGCTACGGCAACAAATTGTTACATAACATAATATTCTTATCATGAAAGATAACTAACTTGTAAGCATCGTTCTTCTTTTCCATTGTTCCTCAGGATTACCACGTGCTTTACCCTCTTTAGTGAAAGGTGTTTCAAACATGAAACAATTGATATCGTGGTTCTGTTCGAATTCAGTTTGACGATCTTCAAGTTCGCATTTTTCAAAATACGGAATCACGTGTGTTACTTGAATATATGCATATTTCGGATCTAGTTGGTTTTGGTCAATCTGAAATCAATTTCATAGGTTTACAATACTTATGTTAATTTCTTAAATTTGTAAATTTTCTGGCCAATAAATTGGGAAATAGGAGTGGAGGTAAACCAAATTTCAATCCGACGACACTCGAGAATAAACGAAAACAAATTGACGACGCGGATATTGTCGAGGATTGCCGATGTTCAAAAGTATAAGTAATTCGGGAATTTTAGGAACTTTTGAGATATATCGCTGATGTTGGCGCGAAGTTTAAATTATTAGACTTTCAAATTTATAAATAATAAATTTGAAATTAAGATTAACTAAGTATAAGTAATTTTCTAAAGGAGTGTAAATAAAATGTATGATTTATAGAAAAAAAGTTTAACTTACGGGAATAGAATCCTGAATCATTTTAACCGATTCTTGTCCAAACTTCAGACAAAACTGTTTGTTTAATCTCTCAGAAATCTCACTGAGCGATGTAACTTTCGGTTCTTTATAGATATATTCAGTTCCACTTTCATCTTCGAAAAATGCATGCCCATACAAGCCAATGCGATAAAACCTTCCAAGTAATCGTTTGCACGATCTGATGGCATCGATAACTTTTCCATAATACATCGAAAGATTACTGTAACACTCTTGAAGTTTCTGATAACTCCTTTTCTTTTCGTACATTGGAATAATCAGTTTATACAGAGCGCCAAGAAGTTCATAACGCTCAGCTTTATCGATGCACTCAATGCAAGTCTCCAATTTTTCCAATAATGTATACTCCGAATATTGCACATCCTGTACACCAATATCCAGTTTCAATCCTCGCTCATCTCGACTGATATTCGAGGATATTTGATCAAAGACCTCGGCACCCCACGGTTGTATCTTCTTCAATTTCAGATACTCGGCCATGAGGGCAGCAATATGCAGCTGACAACAGGCTGCCTCTGAGTAGTTACCATCCCTCGCATGATTTCGCGTCATATTCTCGAGCCACGTGTGTCGCAATTCCGGCGTCGATGCGTACGAATTCGCCAGCGAATGTTGCAGGTCGACGAGCATCTCCGGATCGTTGTGATGCTCCTTCATCTGGACGGTCGCCATCAGCACGGTGCGAATGCGCTTCGTCAAGTCCTTCACCTCCAGCGGGAAGCCGGTGCCTTTCATCACCTTGTCGCTGCTCGCATAGCTGTTCACGATCGATAGACTCTCCTGAAAGCGGGCGTTGTTCAGGCCAATCACGTTGCCGAGAATCTGCGACACGGAGATGATCACTTGCAGGTGTACACGCGTGAGCGCCTTACGTCCGCTGAAGTCAAAATTCGAACGCATGAGTAGGTACAGCACGGCGCACGACTCCTGCCGCACGGATGCCAGTCGACTATTGCAGCTACGTAGCAGCTCGTAGCACAAACGACCACAGAGCGTCGCATTACCTAATCAAATATTATGTATGTAACAGCAAATAATACCACTTAAAAAAGGGAGACGATCCCATCTACAAATTGCTCTTAATTACAGGAGAACAACATTCCGCACATGCTACATGTAAAAATATTGCTGAATCATACCTTGAAACAGAATTGCTGAGTAATTGTTAATAAACGAGCGCAATGAAGCGAACACATGCTTGTAGAGCGTCTCTCCCTGGCCCAGTTCGAGGAACGTCATGTAAATATCGAAAATCTTCCTCATAATCGCATTATTTCCATCCGATTGCATCAAATTACTGCGGAAATGTTGCGAGTATAGCCCCATCAAATCCAATACAATCAACCCACTTTCATTGGCCAAACTTTGTTCTAAAATAGCTTGGTTCTTCTTTTGTACTTCATTCTCAGACATTACTAAATTCTCTCGCGTTTCTCTGGTGTGTATAATCAAAGTCCCAGTATTTTCATGATTGTTCATCTCGGATGGATTCATTCGAGCCGGTAGAGTATGAGCTTTCGCCGACTTCACCTTAGCCTCATGTCGCGGTGTAGGAAGCAAATTGATATTCCGTTTGCCAACATACTTGAACGTGTGTAGAACAATCTCGAGGGTCGTGAAAAAGTTCACCACATCCGAATCGAGGGATTTTTGCCACCAGGAGATAATTTGATTTTCACTGAGATATTTGACGACGAATAGGAACACCAGGAGAACTTCTTTTACTTCTTGGGGTTGCAATTTGTCGAAACGTGGAACATGAGTGGATTGTGCAGTGCTTACAGCGCGTGTGTGTTGTTTCTTAAAGTTGGTAGCTTTGTCCTCACGAATTATGGTAGTTTCCTGTGAGACGATTGAAGCATTATCACCACCTCCTGATAATGTTGAGAGGTCGGATTCCAAGCTCATTGAACTGTTGCCGTTCATAATAGCTAGAATAAAATTTAAATATTTAGTGTGTTAAAAAGAATACTTACTACATAAAAGACACAAATGAAAATTGTAAGATGTTTCACAAATTATTCGAGTACGATGTACATATCGCCAGTCGCACCCGAATAAAGTTTTTGTGAAACAACTTCATACAATATTCGCTTGTTTTTCATCAAGTGATTCAAAATGTTTTATCAACAACCGACAGCAGATTCCATCAACTATAAAAAGTATACATACATTGTCCGGCAATAGCATCGAAAAAGGCAGAATTCCTAATATGAATAGGACTATCCGAAAAATTCAGCGTATATCTGTGCCGACTCGGCGTATCACTCACAGAACTCTTAAATAAATAACTACTAGATGACGAAATTCGATTCCCTGACAAACTGCACTCCTCCATCTTTTCGTCTGATATCAGTCTATTCATATTATCGAGCACGATGTTCAGCCAAGGAACGTATATCAACGCGATTCGGGACATCTGCCCTTTGGTCTGATACCGATCGTCCAGTTCGTGTTTGGCAACCAAATCTCTCAGCGTATTCAATGCCAATTTTCTCGTGTGCGAAAGTTCATTCAACGATGTGCGTACTTCCTGTAGTAGAAGGGAGACTATATAGTGATGTTTGCAAAATTCCTGAGAAAGGCAATATTCCTGCACGAAATCCGGAGACTTTCCTTTCGGGCTGATACTAGTGTGTGAGATTGGGAGATTGAATGCAATATAGTGCTCGTGGCTGCATACAACCGTGAGGAATGAGTATTTCAGTTCTTGTAGAGAGCGATCGCCCGGTTGAAACTTACAAATATGCGAATTAATTAATTTGAAGACAAAACCACGATCCATGAGTGAGAGACATTTCTAGAAAAAAAATTAAATTATAAAATAAGTTCCATAAGAATAATTTAAAAGTTAATTAATTTTCATGAACCTTTTTTATCTGCAAACTTTTACGATAAGTGTATAATAAATACCTTTAAAAATTGAGCAAAGCTCAAATTAAGCGAAGCAACTTCCTGTGGGTACTCCTTGTGTTTCTCGAAGATGTACTCCACCAAAACTTTGCATAGATCTTCAATTTGCTTAAGGTATTCCGCCGGAAAGCGCTCATTCCGATGCATTTTGATACGACCGCTTCGAAGCAAATGCTGCGCCATACTTTTCGTGACCACTTCAAACATGAAGAAGTTCGAGTGCTGCATAAAGTAGTTGACGACCAGAAAGTCGGTGTTGCTCGGCTGGAGGATCGCCGGCAAATACTTGCACATTTCTTCGTGCACCGTTTGGTTCTTGCGACCCTCAGGCGTAACGAACACGTGTTTCACATATGCGTGCAGCACATCCTTGCGTCGCGCCTTGTGTATCACCATCATGACCAAATTGATGAGCAGATGAATGATGTTCATTCCCACTTCCTCGCTCGTCGTGCGCACCAGCAACACGAAGAGCTGATTGAACAGCGTCGGCAAATACGCAATCAACGAGCTCGCATCAATGGCATGCAATGCTTTCAGCACTTTGCAAGTCTCTTTATCCGAGGGGATATTTGTGGGTTTGATGTCGAGCAATTTCTCCGCATGGAGAAAGAGATTAAATAGGTGTTTATCCCGGGTATTTACGCTGGAAACGAGATTCAGCGAGACTGTGAAGATGGGTCGTTGGCCATCGATCCAGGTTATTTCCGGGCCCGAATTCTGCTGGAAAACAAGTTTGGATAGAAATTTCGTGTATAGTAATTATATTATCCGTGGAAAGGAATTATCGTAAATAACACTGACCACCATGATTGTGTTGTTTTTCAATTGATTTTGTACATGTTTATTGCAAAATCTATGTGGTCTGATGACCTTTTGTCTCGTGAGACGTCTATTGCTTTTGCACATGCGTGACTTTAAAGTTGTTAAAAACTTTTGGTGTTTGATATCAGAAACACAAGAATATTAAAAACATTAATAAGGACAAATGGATATTAGACCCCGGCCAAAGACTAAAAAAGCTCAATAAACCAATACTTTTGTCTTTAACATTAATACTTGATACAAAAACCAACCCAAAAAGAATGTACCATCTGTATTTACATTAGAAATTAAATATTTCTTTTTTTTTGTGTAATAAATTTAAAAATAACGTACCCCTTTATTCAGTCCAAACGGCTGAATACTTAGATATCCAGCAGGCAAGTGACTAGCAACAGAGAGAGTTTGCAAGACAGTCTGTGAAATTGCCTCGCTTTCCACGCACAATCTCCCTTTTTGCAACAAAGGCATCCACGCAAATCCTACGTTACTCTCAATCGTATCCCTCTTCTTATTAATATCGCACGAGACATGGTAAAATGAGAATAGCAAGTGGTGCTTCTCTTGTAGATGAATGGGCAAGCAAATCTTCACCTCTTCATACCAACTGGGCGTCGTATTGTGGTGCAGGACGGCGCAGGTCGCTTGGGTTACCAGCGGCGCATGACCCGGCCGACTGTATATGCACTGAAATATCATTAATTAAATTAAAACAATGAGTTTGCACGTGTGGGCAGATAACGCAGGCGGATGCTTTAATTGAACTCACTTGCAATCCTTTGGCGTCCTCGGCGTCGGAGTCGCGTAGTTCCACAACGCATGCGATGTTTCGAGCGCGTGTGAACATCTTCTGCGTGTCAAAGTGCAGCACTAGCGGGTAGACATAAAGGTGATTTACGTACGTCGCGTAGGGATGTATGGCCACCTCGGAGGTGATGTCTTCAGGTCGGCGTTCGAATTCGGTAATTTCGACGGTAGGTTCGACTTTTGGTGGGATTGGAAATGGTTTGATTGGTGCTAGGGATGTGTTTAAACAATCTGTGTAAAAACAGGTAAGTTAGTAAAATATGAAAATAAGTCAAATACAGCGGCAAGAATTCCCTCAAAAATCCCTCTTTCGCTTCTTATTTTTATAGCATACTAGAAAACTTGTGAGCACTATATTTTCGGTAATATTGTATCATTTTTTGATAATTTTGAGCCAAGAACAAGAGAACAAGAGAAAAAACTTACTATTTGGCAACTCAGCCACAGGCTCAATTATCACTTTCAAGTATCCGGGTATCACAGTCAGTTTACTGAACTTATCGGGCTTGCGGTATTCAGCGAGCAACTTCAATAGCTCCTCGTCAGTCAGCTTATTCCCCTCCTGTCTGTAAATTGCAGGAAAGTCGCATGAAGTATCCAATTCCGCGCTATATAACCGATACAGCGGTTTGGCAGCCCATGCGAACGGCATACGGTACTTCATCAATCGCTGGCAGCACGACAGAATAGTTTTGAGCACCTTACCGGTACTTTTCGGATCCTTGGAAGGCTTAATATACGGTTCGGAAGCTTGCGGCACGCCACCCTGCAGCACCTTATCGATGCGCACGACAACGAAGATATCACAATGCGGATTCGTAACGCTAAAGAGCGCCTGCCGCGGGTACATAATCCACTCATGCAGCTTCTCAGGCAACTCCGACTCCAATTGCCTCGCCGCCAGACTCACGCCGTTCGGGATCATCGCACGTGCGCTCGCATCATTCAAGTCAAAGTGGAAGTTCTCAGTCAGTTTCACACCGTGTCGGGCATCATACAGACACAGCGTCGTATAGTACGGTTCAATTTGGCACGGCGTCGTCTGTCCTTCGTCCAATAGCGTCTGCAGCTTAAAGCGCAGCGAGTCGCAGCGCAGGAAGACGCGCTGTCCAAACGACTCCTTATACGGTTCAACCGCATCGTGACTAGACGCCTGCGACTTGAGGCTGGCATTGATTTGTGGATATAATTGCAGGAGTTTGCGACGGTTTTCCTTGCGCGCGTGTGCAATGGAAAGGTCAGTCTCACGTGCATAGCGAATTAGTTGCGGATTCATACTATGCTCCAAGCCTTTTAGAGTGCCAAATGTTGGCATTAGTGGTTGAGGCGGCGGCGACGATCGATCTGAAATAACACAAAAATGAATAAAAGGTCCAATCAGAAAATATTCTGCAAGCAGAGGAGTTTACCTTACCAGAAAATTTCATATTAAAGAAATTACAACGCACGAAATTAAAATAGTTGAGAAGGATTTTTACTTGTATAGGATTAATTTCATATAATTTACTGTTTTTCATTGCCAGCGGTATAAAATCTAATTTTTAATTACGTCTGAAATATTCTTTAGGATCACAAAAATAGGATAGAATCACAAACAGAATGAAGCTGGGAAAATGAATGAATTAACAATGCAAGTTTTGACACAATCCGTGAATATTGATAAACCCATAATTAGTACTAAAATTATCAATATTCTTGCAACATTTGCTGATAACGTTGATGAACATGAAAGTGAATAATATAAATGCATATGTTGCAGGACGAAAAGGCATCAAACCGTTTGAATTGAGGGACACAGGAAGTACAAGATATGAAGTAGTTGCCTACTAAAGAATTGAAATAGGGATATATCTTCCCTAAAATGAAAATTTACCTCTTTCTAAAGACGCAGCTCGTTTCTCCTCTTGAATATTCTGCTGAATAACCGAACTCAACTTCGTCAACCAGTCATGATAGTCAGCCTCATTTTCAGCAGCTAGCACATATCCTTTATGCCCGCCTGACATCAGCAAATCAAAGCAAAACTTTCCTTTCCTCGAATTCTTCACCACATCCGTGCAGAAGTCCATGACAATAGTCACCTTCGCCTCGCCCTTCTTCTCGTCCTTATAAATTTCCAGCATGTACGTCCCGTCCACCTCCTGTCGGAGGTAGCAGTATCGTCTCTTGAAACTCTTCGAACCTATGTGTGCAAACATGCGCTCGGAGCCTATTTCTGGTCCACGCATCAGATAGCCCTCTTTTGTAATGCAGTCGGCCGGCTTCTTCACGTCGCAGTGGTCGTCCGCTTCGAGATCGATTTCGAAGTGGTCCTCGCGCAGTCCCTCGATGGGCTTGGCATGCGGTAGATCCACATAACTTCCCGAATATGCATTGTACTTGTAGTGGACGACATTCCAGTCGTTCGAGTACGTGAGTATGCATTGTTTTGTAAACAGATTACAGTGCTGCGTGTCGGGGATGGTTTGTTTTAGGGTGCGGAATTTTCTTGGCACAACCACTTGCTTTAATGAAAAACAAAATGAAATTTATTAAATGTAAAGTGGGTTTTTTCGATGCTAATTAATTATTTTTAATGTAAAAACTTCAAATATCTCGAGAAATAAGCTCGCTACGAAAAATTTGTAGGTAATAAAAATGTAATAATTTCAAATGGGAAAATGTTCTTGGTATATTCAGGGGTACTGGAGATGACTACTAAATCTTAATTAGATACACATATTTTTGTATTTCAGATTCAGATTGTACGTCTAAAGGTATATAAGATTTTTGATAAGTAAAACACTTTTTTCACAATTCTACAAATGTAATTTATTTTTGTACAATGTACATTTCGGCTTTCGCCATCATCAGGTACTGAAGACAGAAATTACAAAAAGCAGCT
>WSZQ02091252.1:0-13542 GCA_019419845.2 Weissflogia rhopalogaster | reverse complement strand
TCGGTACATCAACGGGTATAATATATTTTTTAGTGCAACAAATCAAGTTAATTTTGTATGCGTAATTAGATTCGTTTCATGCACAAGTACATACTTGTGCATCCTGCTCTTGAATATCTGCCAGGGCAATTAGACAACCTTGCACGGTCTGAAACGAAACGGAAACCTTAGAGAAGTCTAGAATATTAAGTTGACTGCACTGCTTATCATTCAAACACATGCAAAAATAATTTTGTGCGTCATAAAAGCAAAGAATTCTAATCCCTTTTGAAGAATTTAAAACTATTTCTAAACATTTTTCTAAAATGATCAATACGATTTTTTAAATTTCAATCGAAGCGTTTCTATTGTGCTGTCGGCTAATTAAGTAAGCGCTTTCAGCAGTTATAAATTTGCAAATGATGTGTGGCATGAATATGCGATGACGTTTCTAAAAACTGAAACACAGCGATAGCTAGCCCCCGTAATGAAACGCGTGGCAAAAAAAACGAAATCACCACGCGTCCGAGCTCGCAAGACATACTTTTGCGACGCCGTATTCGCCGAGCAATAAATAACAAAGTCAAAAACTTCGTTGACGTCACAATCCAACTCGACTACTACGGAATTCGAAATTTATTTAAATGAATCCGAATGAATTTTGAGTATTTACTAGAAAAACCAGAAATAAACAAATGTTTAAACCACCACTACGGGAGCTGTCATGCACAAGATACATGATTTTGTTTGTGTTCCGTGCGAAAATGTAAAACAGTTGAAAATAGTTCGAGCTTTCTATGACATCATCATTCGTTTCTTATTTCTTGTTTTGCAAACATGTTTTTCGCTTCACTGATGAAGGTGTGTTTGTTCTTTCGCACACCGTACAAAAATCATTTGGTGAGTTTTAATCTAAAATCTGCTCTGGTTTGTAATAGAAATCTACTTTCCTGACATGCGAACAGCTTCCAAAAATAAATATTGGACAGCAATAAGTTGATAATCAATTACCATTGACAAGTAATCACCTATTGCGCATCAATCAATCGAATGCATTCGTGACTGTAATTTGTGATCGACGCCAGCCCAATCAAATATTAATTTGATGCCAAAAGCAGGTTTTAATAAAGACTAATCTATAAGGCGTTTGTTTGAACAGAAGGTGTTCACAGTTTTAATTAATTTCACTTTGTTATCAATGGAATGTTCAATATCATTCAATTGTTTCCTTTTTTATCGTTTCATTTCATAATTGTCCATTAGTTTTATTGCCGCATTTCAGATAAGTGAATAAAAACGGATTTGTTCTGATTTTAAACGATTTAAGGCACAAATTACATCAAGGATGTTGAATCATGCTTTTGTGTTGCGACCCAATGATCCAATGGCCCATTGCTCCATTGCACTTGTGTCCTCCAATGGCTGCTCGACGCGGAAAATTTTATCCTGGTAAAACGGGAACAAACATCACAAAAGGCCTTTGTATTTTTAACTAAAATTTCTTGGTGAAAGGATTATTTACCACTAAATCATAATTAAGCATAATTACGTTAGAAGAAAAAAAGAAATTGAACTTTACATAATTTCGTCAAGTTAATTTTGGACACGGAAATCAACGAAGAAAACGCGGAAATACTTGGTAAAAATAGCACGGTTTTATAAGCAAATCGTAAAAGTTATTTATGTGACTTTCGATAATCAGGAAATTTTCGGGCATCGCTCAATCTTCAGCAAAATACGTTTATGAGATTTTGCAATATCCTGGCAGTCTAATTACAAAACACAAAAACACAAATCATTTTAATGCGTCTGAAATTAAATTACACATGAGAATGTTATCAAATGCCAACATTCAGCTGTTTTTATTATCTCGAATGCAAATATTTATACTCCACATAAACATCATAAAACGAACTTTATGCAAATAAAACGGAAGTGTTGAAAAACTGTATAATTAAAATCAAAATATTATTTTGATATTAATTAAATTTCAATCATTTTGTGGGTGGTGAGTTTCAATTTTAAGGTTGTCTTGACTAGTAGGTGAGAAATTAAAGAGTATGTAACATTGAAAATTTGCACGACACCCATTGAATGACTTGTTGCGATTGATTCGCGTGTGTAATGCGAATTGTAAATTGGGTCATGGCACGGCAAACTGTAATTATCTTCAAATTAATAACAGGGCATGAAATTTCACATGATTAGATTTTCGAATGATTGCTATATGTGTGGTGTGTGTAGTGCAACGATGTGTGACAAATATTACCATAATATTTGCGAATCGAATACATTTGCATAGTATATAATTTGCAAAGATAACCACTGCAAAAATGATTAAGTGTATTATGTGGCAAGACTACAGCCACTTTAAATTTTATAATGAAACCAGTTAAATCCAGATTTTATCAATGACTTAGAGCCACCTACTTCAATTAGGTGTGTACTTGCCAAAAATGTGAACATAATATTTCGATTTTTGCTAACAATAAGAGTAAGTTGATTTATGTTGATACTTATCTCAAGAGGAAAATAACTGACACCTAACAGTTTTGAGTCATGCTATCTTAATGTTCAGGATGATAGTCGAATTCAGAGGTTCTCAAAGTGAGGTGCGTCTTAGAGAATTTAGAGGTTTCGATAGTACAGCGGGAAACGAATGGATTTTATTCATATTGTGACAGACCCATTCTGTTGAGGGGGTACCCACTGGAAGTAATTTGATCGAATCTGAAAGGTTTGTTATCAAGATACTCGTCTATTCAGTATTACCCCCAACAGAGCAATGTTGAGTTCGCGAGGCTCAGTTTGCTCTGAAGTAATTCTAAATATACCTATTAATATCGTTTAATGAATATTATCATAATTGGATAAATCAGTAATTACTAAGGCTGATTTTACGACTGTGACCAAAAGCTTATGGGAGGAAGATACAGCAGACGAAACAATGTAAATACCTAGGAGTGCAAATTAGAGAAATGGGCAAACAGGAGTACGAACTAAATAGTAGAAAACAACAAGCAAATAGGCAATACCACTCTAGGCAAGACTAATAGTAAGGAAAAAATAAGTAAATAAAACAATCATCTATTTAGACCAGTGCTAGAGTGGATCAGATCAGAAATGAGACGACGAGACAAAATCTAGAAGGAACACAAATAGAGAGGTGGGTCGAGGTTATGCAGCTAGATGGTGGAGTCACCTGCACAAAATGAGAAATGAGAAACAGAGCCAAACAAGGTAGTAGGACCACAGTAGACCAAAGAAAACATGAGATGAAATTGTCGATAGAATAATAGTAAACCGAAACAGTTAATACTTAAATTAATACACTATGAGGAATAATTATGATGAAAATCACTATTACACCCATTCTGACAACTTGAGTTAAAAACTCGGGATATACATTTCGGAAATCAAGCTTCTATCTTCTGGCGATTTATGTCAGAAACGGTTTCGCACATCTGACCTATGGGGAAACGTTTGATAATCGTAAACAACTTCATTCAAAGTTGTACCTCGAGATTAATGAATTATCATAGCACATCCTGATACTAAAGGAAAATGATGTGGCATGCGCGACTCATGTAAAAACTCACAGAAATTTAAAAACAAACCTCAAAGGGTTAAATCAAAAAGGACAAATATAAAAGTAGCCTATCTCTCAAGTTGAAGCAATATACACATTGAACAAAATTATTAATTTGTTAAAATTGTTAATTTCTGAGTTGTACACCGCTTAAATTCGGCAATTAGTTGATTCGCCAAGCCAAGCACGCGAATAGGAGTTTTACTTAAAAACCAGAACCACTGCTATAATCGTTTAGACACAACATCGGAATACTTTAATGAAATATATGTAGCATTTTGACACTAAATTTATGTGAAATCCACTTTTCATAACCTTTCATGTAAAAAGCTTGGAAGCAGTTTTCTAGCAAAAATAGGTAATGGGAGGATTTGTTTGGCAGATTCCATAGTTTATGTGGTATGATGGCTAGTAATGGCAAAGGTCAATGCGAACGTTGACAAAACGCACTTATCAGGCAACGCTTTATCGCGGTTTGTTATAAAAACATTTAAGAGTGGACAGGTTTATCTCACGAAATGAAAGCTTTCGAATTTTCAATTAAATATTTTTACTTGTTTCAATCCTGTTAAACTTTTTTTCCTTTTAATTTAGGTTCAAATGTTTTTTATTCATCTTATCCATGTTTTACTAATTAAAAACATACTACGAAAATAATTTATTGAAGACAGTCAAGAAGAGTAACAACATGAAATAGTCAACGATCAGTGAAATGTATTAAATTGATATGCCGAATATATTCCTGTAAGTTATTAGCATATTTAACATTATGTGGTTGCACATGCCATTTGTGTGTGGTACATACGCAATGTTGTTCGCTGGTTGTGCACACATGCGTACATTACAATTACAGTAGATCACACCCGGCACGTGTAGCCTATAAATGTTATTTATCACTATGCGGTGGCAGAAATGCGCTCACAATGCACATTACTGCAGAAATACTCGTACACTACGATGAAATATGTTTAACCTACCACAGGAAAGTTTTCGTTATTAATCGGAAAAACAATAAACCTGGTTTATACCGGTTTATTACCTAATGAAAGTTTCGAACTACGCCGTTCGCAAATTTCAGCATATTAATTGAAGAATTCAATAAAAATCAAAGCACAATAGTGTGATTTATATCGTCTCATTGTGTCTGGCTATAGTTTTAAATTTAACTTTTCTATTTACAATTAGATCTTATAAAGTTTTGATTGTATTTTTTGTTTATAATACAATTTTGGTTATAATATAATGCTCAAAAAGGACAAAAAGTAAATGAGACTTTTAAAATGCGTTGGAGTTTTGTGAGAGGAGAGAATGTCTTGATCTTTGTATGTTTAATTCACCGTAAATTAATGTCTACTCTGACAATGTCCGATGTGTATTATGTGTAATATGGTTCTCGGCCCCAAGGCAAAAGTTGAAGGGCAATTTGGTACCTTGGAACAAAGACTCAGCAAAAGGGCTGAAATAGGTCGAGGACAACAGGACATTGCTCAGGGTGAAATATGACGTCATTAAACTCAGCTTTGCCACGTGCGATAGAAGCAAACGAGAGATCCAAGGTTTTAGATGTATAAACTTTACGTTTAGGTCTTGCTAATCAAATATTTTCTAATTTACGTATCATAGAATGCCCAATCGTATACCTACCAATTGTTCATTAAATATTGTTTGATTTGATTTACGTATAAAGGTAATTTGAAATGATTGGGTCATTATTGAGATATATATCATATAAAATCATTTTACTAATGACGAGTTTTAGGTTGTTTTTTTACATAGGATTATAAATAATTCACCAGTCGATTCAGCATGAAAATTGCTTCAAATTCCTGGGACATTTTTTCATTAAATACTTAGAATTAGAAACCAGTCATTTTAAAGGCAACAAACTAAGAAAATGAAAAAAATTGATTTTTTTGATCCTTCTGTGTGTATATTTCTCAAAATCCATGGCATATGTTGTGGAAATAATTAATATTTTAAGTGAACACTCAGGAAAATTGCACTTTCCGGTTGTAAAAGTTCTTTAATCATGGTATCTACAGTTCGCAAGGTTTTTTTTTTGTGTTTCTAAATAATTGCAAGTGGAACAAATTTTCTAATTAAACGAATAATGAAAGAAGTTAAAAGTAAAAGTTCATTTTAATAGACAAAGTGTAATATTACGACAATTACCTCTACACTTTTACTTTCTTTGACACTACTGAAACACAATAATTCAAGCGTTATGAAAGTAAACCATAATTGCAATGCGAATAAGACATATCCATGCAATAGTATAATGATTCAACCTAATTTTAGAACAGTGCCGTTTCAAGCAAAATACATTCGCACAATGTACATTGTTCATAAAAATGGATTTATTCAAGTATTGTCCAATAAGAAACTGTGCTAAATTTACAACACATGTCATGCAGAAACACGGTTACTGTTGAGACAATACAATAACTCCTGCTCATTGCCTGAAGTTATTCCTTCTTTTCTTATATATTGCAATATTATGCTGGTTGGAGGAGAATTTATTGTTTTCAGTATTGCAACAATAAAATTGTGTGTTTACGACGTGTTTTGTGCAGCGACCTCGTATTACCAAACGGATTTTGTTTTCCGATCTTATTTTTGGACACCGAATGCATTTTATACGCTCATATTAACACGATCTCGAGGCTGTGTGTGATGATATTTTTTGCTCGGTGCCTACGAATTTTCGCGTCGATCGACGGCAATGTGCGTTGTAGCGCGCAAGAACGCTCCGTTTTTATCGTTCGGTCGTTACACGTTCGCGCCGTTAAATATACTGCAATTGCGTTATCGCCCTGACCTTCAGGACACAGTGCGACACACTTCTGCAACATTGTGCACCGCTGCATCCCGCAGGCATTTGCGCCCGTCCCGGATTGGCCCCGCTCCAAATTATAAGTAATCGCTCGCGGCGGCAGCGCCCCATGGCAACGGGGCCAATGTTGAGACAGGCGAGACTCTACTTTGAACGTATCCAGAATTTATTGATTTCATGTTCAGTTCAATTCCTATTATCTGAGTGGTTTTTTCAGACTGACAGGACAAAGCTAAGATGTAAATGTACTTCGTTTAAAAACACATACTTGTTTGTTTATCATTTTTATAACATAATATACAGTGTTGACGATTGATTTGGGATTTCTTAGAACAAGTTCAAATTATGTGAATGTTTCTTAAAGTATATCACACTCACTTCGATATTCTATTCCTTCAACTATGCTAAGCTGACATGAATTGACACTGCATTCCGAGAGAGTGACTGGTATTCATAGTTGTCTAAGGCAGGAACCTAGTTGTTTGGCTCCTTAAAATTTAAGACTGGCTTACAAAAAAATCGAGGTCTAAGATTTAGAACATTGGTTCCCAAATTAGGGGACACGATTTCGTAGGGCTTGACCGTTTGGCCAAAGACAACAACAGGGCCCTGTCTATACGCCCTTGGGATAGTCGCCATTGTAGGCACAAGTTAGTTTATTCATCATTAGCCCAATTACAACAATGTGGGGTCTGTGAGCTATGTAATAAATTGTTAAGGGACCGATGCTTTAGAAGCTTCCTGGGAATGACTATTCATCTAAAGCGTAGGTCACTTATATGGCCTTGGAAATAACTCTTTGAAGGAGGCCTAAGAGGTCACTTAGTATCGTGTCATGTAGAAGTTTAATTGGACACAATTCATAAACAAGGAAAAATATTTCCTAGAAATTGGTTTTATTTCTAAACCGACTCTCCCTGAATCTATTTTCATTTTTGGTCGGGGAGTGTGCTAGAATAATTAGTTATGAAATATTTAGAAATATGTTTAGGACACATCTCCACATTTGCTGGATGTTGATCAAAATTTAACAACAATATGAAAACATCATCTTAGAGTATCAAAATCTCGGGATGATTAACTTTCATTAATTTGTGAGGAATAGGTGGCTTCTTCAAATTTTGATCAGGTTTATTTCTAAAGTGAGTCCCCTTAAATATCATCATTCAATTAGTTCTGGTTATGCTCAATGTTATATGGTCCCAGAAGAATTTTTAAAGGGCAAACAGAAAATGTTGTTTAATAAAAGTTATCACAAATATAATTCATCTATAAAATTGATCTTTTATGTTTATTTACAGTTGTCTTCTGCGACTATGTCGCTTCTGGTCGATCCTTACAATTTATCGAAGAGTATATCCTGCGAGAAGTCCTTCCTTGTCATGGAAACACCCATTCGACAACGAATATTACCTCGTTACAGAGCACATTATTTAGGTAAGTGTTCCTCCATTCATGATTTTATAATTTGATTCGACACTGCAAATAAGAATAGCAAACACCATGTGTTTTCAAATAGTTCACACGTGTTATGGCACTCTCTTGGAGTTGTGCCAATTTTACAAGGAGATCCTTGGGTTGATGTTCCATGTTTACCGCAGACTCTCTGGACTCTAATCAGTAAACATGGAAAGTTACATCAAACAATGCAGCCATAATTTTTAAAAACATATTTTTGTTGGGAAAATCAATTCATTGAAAATATTTTTGCATTTTTCTTGTAGCAAAAAGCTTTTTTATCAACCTTCAAAATTTATAAGCTATTTGATATTACGTATCCAAGGAACACAGTTTAAATAATTTCTATATGATACTGTTCTTGATTTTTAGGCAAGAAGCTCGTGACATTATAAAAAATGCCGTAAATGCATCTGATCAAGATGCTGTCATCTTTGTGGGACATGGTTGTGCAGGTGCCATCAAAAAATTAGTCAACGCTTTAGATCTCGATGCCCCCATTGTATTCGTAGGAGCTAGTGAACATCAGGATAATCTACATATTTGGCAAGAGATTGGTGCACAAGTAAGTTCTGATTAAAATTGTTTCATGTAACTTTGGTCTGACTTTGTTTATATATATATTTACAGATCATCAGAATAGCTGAAACAAAACAAAATTTCCTGGATTTGAATGATTTGGAAGGGCAACTAAGTCTTCATGAGAATTCAGGTCGTCAGTTGATTGGTTGTTTCGCTGCAACAAGCAGTGTAACTGGCATACTAGTTGATGATGTGGCAGCCACTATGTTATTGCACCAATATGGAGCTCTCGCATTCTGGGACTACAACCTTGCAGCGCCATACGTCTCCTTAAACATGAATCCCAAAGTTCCCGGTGTAGAAGACACAACCTTAGTCTATAAAGATGCTATTTATTTTTCTGGTCATAAATTTATTGGAGGTGTTCAAACTCCTGGTATTCTCGTAGCCAAAAAATCTCTATTTAAGCGAGTTAATACATGTGAACCAGAAGGATTCTTCGCTCTTCACGAACAAAACAAAAGCTTTGAGTTGCAAGAAGAAGGAACATCGGCAGCAATAATTGAATCAATAAGGGCTGGATTAGCAATGCAGCTGAAGGAAACCGTCACGGTTGCCAATATTGTTGCAAGGCAAGATAAAATTACCAAGCAGATGTTACAGCATATACGCACTATCCCTGAAATTATCCTCTTGGGCAACAGTTCAACAGGTCTAAAAAGAATTCCGGTCTTTTCGTTTATGGTCCGTCATCCCCGAGGCACATTTTTGCATCATAATTTTGTCTGTGCTGTCTTGAATGATGTTTTTGGTATTCAAGCTCGGGGTGGTTGTCCATGTTCGGGTGCTTACGCCCAAGACCTCCTTGGCATTGATCAAAATTTAGCGACACAATATGAAAATATCATCCTAGAGGATCAACGGCTTCGGATGTTAAACTTAACAACTGAGAAGACTCATCTGGAATTGCTTCGACCTGGATTCACGCGAATTAGTCTTCCCTACTTCATTAACGACAACGAACTTGCATTCATTATGGAGGCAGTAAAGATGGTTGCAACGGAAGGATGGAAGCTTCTGCCCCAATATACGGTAGACAGCTGCATTGGCGAATGGCGACATCACACTAATCCAATTTCACGAGATCGTAAATGGCTTGGATCAATTCGCTACGTTGATGGCAAGATGACAATGAACGAACGGCGAATTTCCGGCCCCGGTTTATTTCCACAGAGCTATCCCGAATGCCTGCAAACCGCGCGAAATTTGTTCAATCGTGCACGTAAGATTGCTATGAGAAATTCCGTAGAGGAACAAGCCATCAAGTTTGATGCGCGTGCGGAAAAGCTACGTTGGTTTATGCTGCAAAACGAAGCCCAAGATATCCTCACCGGAAATTCGCAGAATATTAAGCATAACGTTCCTTTCAATCCGCTTGGCTTTTGCGGATCAAAACGTTCGGAGAAGGAGAACGAAAAGATTACCAATAATAGTATTCCCCATCCAGTCTCTAACACTAGTAGCCCGAGGCACTTTAGCCTGCCTGCGATCGATGATCATAGAATCCTGACGAGTTCTTCCCCAGTGCCATATTTCGTGCAGGAGGTTAATAGCTTCTATTTCCCCCCTGCATATACAACCCAAGGACCTGTTAACTTTGCCGTTGGTGAATGTGTTTCCACCCAGGTTTTGAATCCGGTGCCACACTCCCCGCATCCTGGAATGTACGGCCGCGAGAGGTGCTTCAGCCTCGGTGGTCCAATCAATTCGCAAACCGCCCCGATGTTAAGTCCCCAAACCAAAATGAATTTAGGCTTGAGACAACGTAATTGCAGCTGCAGCAGTGCCCAAGACTTCCAATCTCTCGATTCTGATGTACAAATGTCCCCAACTCATAGCATGAACAGTATGAGTATCTTGGGAAGCTTTGATTTAGGAAGGAACTCTCCTAGTGATTTGCAGACGTATGTTACTGAGATGACCAAGGAGATTGCAACCAATATTAAGTCCGAAATACGCGAGGTTATCAGTCAAGTGGAAGATGTTCTCGATGGATCAGACTATGCCAAACATCCTACAAGTGGAGGTAGCAACGGAGGAAGTGGAAGTGACGATGGTCGGAGTGATTCTATATCTGCTGTTGAGGTCGCTGAATATTTGGAAAAAGTCTCGAAGGAAATGGCGAATGAAGTAAAGAGCGAATTCCGGGATGCTTTCAACGCTGTCGATGTTTATATCACACCCGATAAGCGCTCATTTTCAAGGGCATCAAGTTCAGGGGACAGTGAGAAAGGGGCAGCTAGTGCCATGTCCACAATCAGTGCTAAAGAAGAGCATTACACTCCTGGTTCAAGCAGTGAAACTGTTATTCAAATGATTAACAAATCAAACAGTACTAATCGGCTCAATGACGATGATGTAGCCATTATGAAGAAGACGATGCCTTGTTACAAGCATACGAACTTAAGTTCTCAGGACAGTGGTATCAATATGTCATTCCATGAACAAGAAGGGCAGGAATTTGCTCGTAGACCAAGCAGCTCCGAGATGAGATCAGACAGAGGCCGAAACTTAAAACTGCATTTGAAAATATACAGCGAGAGTGAGGATAAACCGGAAGAGATAAATTCAGAAGAAATTTGTAGTAGCAAGTGGTCATGTCCACCAAAAAATATCTGGGACGGAACTGTCGAAGCTATTGAGGAATTTGAGATGATTCGAAATGGTGATCGGGTTATGGTTTGCTTGTCCGGTGGCAAGGATTCTCTTAGTTTACTACACACGTTACTACAGTATCAAAGCGTGATTTTGAATAAGGGAGTAGTGTTTACCATCGGAGCAGTTACCATTGATTCCGAAAAATCGGGATGTGACCCATGTGTCTTGGTGCAGCATATGAAATCATTGGGAGTTCATTATATACTTGATGGACAACACGGAATTTCTGAAGGTACCAAACTCAACTTTGTTAGGCATTAAACCATAAATTAACATTTTCTTTAACTTCTTGTAGCTACAACTGGAGATACTGACAATATTTACTACAGTTTTGCCAATAAAGATCTCCGTCACCGACTTTATTCTACTGCTAAGAGTGGAGACTATAATGTTCTTGCAATTGGTCAACATTTGGATGATTTAGTGGAGAATTTTATACTTAACTTGTTCCATACTGGAAAATTACAAACACTTAAAGCACATTATTATATTAAGTAAGTACATTTTCATCCTAAAACTGAGGATTCAGACTTATATTATTATCATTTATAACTTTATAAAAATAATTCCTTTTTTATTCTAGAGAGCATGATCTTCGTGTAATACGACCATTCGTCTATTTACGAGAGAAAGTCCTTCGGAATTTTGTAACCCATCAAAACCTACCTGCTATTTTGAACAGCTATGTGTGCCCTGATATATCAAAGGAGCGTCAACGTGCAAGACAATTGCTCGCCCAGCAAGAACTCTACGTGCCGAAATTATTTGCCAGCATTCGCCAAGCTTTACACCCCTTGATTTCCTTCCAGGAAGAAAACGCTGAAACACTCGCACGTCTCTTGCACCTGAAGGCCAAGGACGATTCTGAGCCGGAAACTGACGAGGAGCCTGTGTATTTGCAGTGCTGAGATATCGATGCGAAATTCCATGAGTTTTTGAAATACATGGAAATGAGCAATTGCGAATAATGAATGCAACAATTTCATGGTGTGAATGGCACTTATTGTTACATTTTGTATTATGTTCGTAACTTAAATTTAATGATGGAACAATGCTGAAATTTAATCGACTACGTTCACGGTCGAATTACGTGTGAATTGTTATTTGTATGCGTAACACGTATGCGATTTTTTTACCGACGTGTGACTGACGATCAGTGAAATTGATTTGTTTTCTCGATTTTCCTGTCAGCAGCTTCTTTTTATATGTTTAATAACACTTTAACTTCCAACAAATAGGTTTAACTTTTAGTTATATTTGCGTGATTCGTGACGTAAATGTTCTTTGGTTTTTTTATACGTGTTTTATTGCTCTTGGACCACAATTGGTTTATTTATATTCTCATTATTTCAAACGAAACGAATGTGATCTACTTTATAATTATAATAATATCAAATATTATTATATTTTATCGTTTAGACTAGTGCGTAACGCGAAATTTAAAATTTAGTAGTTTACAGTAGTTGGTAAACAATAAAATGTGAGCGAAGATTTGAAAGAAACCTGATGAGAAGGTGGAGAAACTGAAATGTTGAAATATATTATTGTTAACGTAACACTTAAGATATTTAAAAGCATGTTAACACTGAATGATGATGATCAGTAAAAATGGAGCGGATTTATTTTTAATCATGAATAACAATGTATATTAAGAATTTATCTTTTGTTTATAATTCTTTCAACGATATATTTCAGCTTTTTAACTTTTCCATGGTTCCAGTTGTGTCGTTACTGAACTTAGCAAGTTTATCCACGGAATTCTACTTATGGTATCCATTAAGAAACTTCCACATAGTGGGAATTTCACCCTCCGCTTCTGGAACATACAGCATTTCTTTCGTAGGTGGTAAAGTATCTTCTCTACCTTGTTTCACCACGGTACCAAGGGTCGATGGTGATACTATAACTTTAGATGAGTTTCTTGAATCGTGTAGTGTCCCATAATGAGGTCTCTCTCAGGTTGTTCCTGATTAGATTGGATGTAGTTTGATCGTGTGACGTTCCCTTCTTTTTCACCAATAGATACCGCCATTCTATCTGTCCGTCCGAACTTGTATGAGGCTTTCTAACTATAAAGATGAGTCATAGTTGACTAGTTCCACTATGATATTCATATACCTGGTATAGTCTGCTACAAATATTAATTTCATTATTAGTACCCCAAGGGCTTGCTTGAGCTTGTAAGAAGGTGCGAGAAAGACATTGATTGTAATATAATTTATTTGTAACAGAGATTGTCGAAAATTATTAAACCTTTTCAGGATGTTCTTACATTTGCTAATAGAGAATGTTATCCTCTTTCATTTGTTAACATTATTAGCATGTTCGAAGAAACTTTATCTTCTTTGCCAAAAATCAGTCAAGGAGTTTCCGATTAGGTCTCATTTGAAAGAGGACAACATTTGGAATGGGAAAATGCAAGAACATCGTCAAAAGTATGTTT
>WSZQ02091230.1:0-11975 GCA_019419845.2 Weissflogia rhopalogaster | reverse complement strand
TTGTAGCGATACAATCAAATGTACTTGGTTGCCTACGTCAAATGAGTGAAGTAGTCTTGACAAAAAAATATAACCGATTTATAACCATTGATCAGAGCATTTCCTAACTGAGAAATATACAAATTTGTTCAGTCTCGAGCTTTAAATAAGTTTGCGTCAATAAAGCGAAGAATATTTGGCTGATCCGATGTTACAAGTGGGTTTGTAGCGATCCTATCACGTCTACATGATTGTCTATGTTCAATGAATGAAGTAGTCTTGACAAGAAAATACAACCGAATTATAAAAACTGATTAAATCATGTCCAAACTGAGAAATTTGCAAATTTGCTGAGACTCGCGTTGTAAAGAAGTTTGCCTCACTTCAGCAAAAAATATTTGGTTGATCTGATATTATTAGTAAGTTTGTATCAATACAATCATATATATTTGGTTGCCTATGTTAAATGAGTGAAGTAATTGACAAATTTGTTGGGTCTCGGGCTTCAAATAAGTTTGCCACAATACAGAAGAGAATATTTGGTTGAACTGATGTTAAAAGTAGGTTTGTAATAATACAGACACGTGTGCTTGGTTGCCTACGTTAAATAAGTGAAGCAGTTTGGACAAGAAAACAAATGTATTATAAACACTGATCTGAGTGAAAGAAAGGTTGAATTCAAATCAGTCTACTTCGGTACAGCAAAAAATATATGGTTGCCAACCTTAAAATATATGAATTTCACATCACACGAAACAATAAAATTGAAATTCAAAACGATCTAGATAATGATTGCGATTAGCTATTAGTAAATTGAAAAATGAAAACAAAGAGAAGTGAGCAAAAGCCATGAACACCCTCCAAGTTATATGAATACAAAATGAATAATACGCAAATTAGTAATTTACTGCCCGAAAAGCGGCCATATTTCTCGACACACACATTTCGTCGGAAAATTTCTGCTCGCCTCTCCGGAGGCTCCATGCTACACCCTCCCTCACACTCGTTTCATTTAATTTGGCTTCGTTTCCATTTTTTTGCGCTTCGTGTTTAGCATTTACTGCTCGACCGCTTATAGTGCGCAGCGTTTAGCGATTTCCTTCCTGCACGCATTCCGTTTTGCGTTGATTCCCGTGCAATTTTCATCTGTGTGCACCCTCCGGGCGGCGAGAGGCCTCTTCCTATCATTAGATTTATTGTGATATACGGACCCGGCGCGGCTCGGCGCGTAGAAAATACGTCCGTTTCGTTTGTGTTTCAATAAAGCGGCGGGCAAAGAAGGGATCGTTAATCATTTCAGCGCGTCGCGGCGCAACGCTCGACGTGCAAATTAAAAAGCCATAAAGTTTCTCTGCGTCGCACATAAGGATATCATATACAAAATGCACAAAACTAATTTTTCATTATTAGAATGCAGAGTTAGGGGAATGGGATGGTTGGATGTATGCATGGTGGTGGTGGGTGGTGGTAAATTTAGAACATGGGATTGTGTAATGTGTGAAGCCACTTTAGACTAACAATAAGAGCTTACATAGATTTAAAATTCAACAAATATTATTGTGATATTATATGGATCAAACTATGCAACACAAACTGCTGCGTTTATTTATATTTTCTTCAATGCTTTTTGTTCATATTGAATTCATATTGTCGTATAGTTAAACTACTGTAAAACCACTGATATATTGCAATTAAATTTATCAGAATTTTGGTATAAATGCGCGGGTGATCAGGCAAAAGCGGTGATTCTAAACCACTGTCACCAAATTTTGGAAGCCGTGGGAGACAGTAATATTTGTGAAACAGCCTAGCTGTTTACGCAGACGAGTAACCAGGGGAGCATCGATGAACAGCGTTGAATGGTGAATTACATGTTTTTGTAATTATTTATATATGTGTATCTTGAGTATTGTGTTGCGAGTGTTCTTGATTTCTTCATTGTCGCCCCTCCTCAGCATGTTTTCGCAGATACGTAAACATGGGAGCGTAAGTACGCTTACCAAATAGAGATGATAAGAAAACGGACATTAGCGAACAATGGACAGTGTAATGTTAATTTGTAAATTTTAGATGTAGTATCGTATCTTGTAATATCTTCTAGTTGCGAATGTTTATGAATAGGCCATGATGTCGCGGCAATTAGCCAAGAGGTCCGGACTTCCAAATAAAGTCGTTATCGGCCGGACTCTTGGTATCGCGACGTCATGTGCCATTAGGAGATAAGTCATTAGCATGTATCTTTAGGTTTAGAGTTAGAAAATAAAGTTAGTAGTTATATGGATTTCATCGTGGTCCGATCGTACCCTCCTCACCAGCGTCACGGGCTCGACTTAGATATTGTCGTTGCTCAGTACAAGAACTTGTGCTCGCGGACTTCACATGATCTGCAGCGTACGCACATCGAGCATTCACTGGCACAATTAAGAAATTTTAAGATTGACGTCGCCCCCCCCACGTTCCTGTCGTTTATTTGTGGTATATTTTGTGGTATGTTCCAAGGAACAGCTCAGTTTGAGATAACCTGAGATTACCTTTAAAGGGGAGCCTCCATTCTAGCACAATTTTGCTCAAGGTGCATCCGCCTGTTCGAGTCAGCCCAAGTTTCTTGCAAAACAGTAGGCAGGTGAGCTGACAATCATTAAAATCGCTAAAAGTTTCGGACTTAATGGCAAGATTATAATTTCGTTTATCCCTTGAATCATTAATTCCTTTATCATTTGGTTCAGCCTTGAACTTGTGCATATTAAGGCTGTATTAAATCAAACATTACTTTCTGAATAGCTTTCTGCAGAAACTTATCCACGGCAACCTGTGAAGGAAAACTAGTACCACAATTGTCAATGGTCATGCCGCCATTCAACTTGTCCAACATTGAAGATTAATATTTAGAGTCTTGTTCACATAAATGCAAATTAAGTAATATTGTTACATGCAATAAGAAAGGGCTGCAGTTTACACCGAATACTACTAAAGTTCGGCGCAACAATAAAAAGTTATATGTCACTGATTTGAAGGATCTCATACTTTAAATTCATATCTGAATAATTAATTCTAATTCTAATCAAAGTAGCAACGTTTGTTGCTATCACATTATAATGATGAAGATGGACTTGTCTAGTAGCATCAATTTGAACTAGTCAGATTGGCGATATCCAGTACATCCCTCTCTCTCTCTCACACACCCATGACCTTAAAGTCCTAATTGGACCTTAGTCTCTATCAGTTTCTTCCCCCATTCTCCTCTGTTCTTTACCATATTTGACCATCGGTTTACTTTTAGGATCTTTTTAGAAAGAGTTTTCTGTCACTTGTTGATAGAACATGTTGAATAAATTTTTTGATGTGTAAAACACTTTGTAGAACTGTGAAAAAAGTGTTTTACTCATGAAAAAATTTGAGGATCTTCTTTTAGTCTTTTTCTTCCACCAAATCTATCCATCTTTTCCGGGGTCGACCGATTGCTTTTGCCCCGCACATTTTCGAAACTTCTGCTCCCTTGTCTTCTTTCGCCCATTCTACCCACGTGTCCTGCCCAACCTAGTCGTTGGATTACTGTCTACTCCGAATCTGGGCATTTGTTGTAATTTTGGTATAATTCGTTAATGTATCGGTTTGGGTAGGTGTCTCCTTCTCGTTGCTGTCCTAAAATTCTGCGTAGTTCCTTTCTTTCAATGTTGTCGACTTTTCCTGTACCGACTTGCGTTGTCGGGGCTCACATCCATATATATCTTATACTCATTTAGCCTGTTTTTGCGATGCACGTTTGCTGAGCATGTGCTAACGCAATTGGCTGCTGTAATTCAAGCTCTACATCTGCGTGTTGTCCTCTGAACTTCTAGCTTAAATCATGACTTTTGTCTTTGTCAGGGTAATTTCTAGTCTTAAGCTTTTTCTGCCTCTTCATGATCTCCTCTGTTTGATTATAGTTAAGTTGTAAATAGCTAACAATAAGTTCCCCTCCTATTCTTTCTGAGCAACTCATTTTGAGTTTTTTAAAATCTCTATTATTAAGTAGATTAATCCCATCTTTCTTGTCAGTAGTGGGTGCTTTACAATATGGCATTATCTTATTTAATAATTGCAGAAAACTACAAAAATTACCTAACATTAATCCCCTAGAGTAAAAAATGCTTGGATCACTTCTAATGAGTTGATGCAGTGCAGTCAGGAGTTCGCGGACGGTGCTGTAGCCTCTTGTTGAATGGAGAGACCAAGTAGTCGCCCATCCAACGCGTAGTTACGTCCGACGTTGCTTAACTGCGATGATCTAACGATGTCTATAACGACATAAAAAATCAAGGATCAAGATTACAATTACATTACCACTGGCACATAAAGTTGCCTAAATTGACTTTCGAAACCTGTTAATTAATCCATGTTGAAATGTGTCAAATAATAGGACTAAAAATATAGGACCCTCTAATCTAATTTGTATTCAATTCGGCATCTGATTTGCATTCATTCCTTAACCCTTAAGAACATTCATAATCACAAAAAGAATTAGGATTAGGAAAGTGCAATTCCTACAACAACAACGCCATCTACACGTCTCAATCTAAACAAACATCTAAATATATTAAGATGTAAAACACCATAATAAAACGATTTTATGTCGTTTTAAGGCTGATTATTACATAATTATTTATATATTTTCCGAGTTCAGTACACTCTGAACTTTAAATATTAAGTCATTATAATTATTCAGAGAGACAGAAAATAATTGCAAGTGCGTTTAAATTGCACAATCATTCTTTTCATAGATTACATTCCAAATTGCGATTCATTGCGCGTTTATCCCACAATGAATAACTTCATACGCCCATTGAGCGTAATAGACGTTCATTTATTCGTCGATTGCTATTCGTAAATAGCAACAATCGTTTGCCATTACTTGATAGGCGCGCATGCAGAAATGCAGGTAACAGCAGCCAAACGCAACGATAATTTTTATCTTGCTGCAATCAGCACAAGACATAAATCACATTCGCAATAAAATGACATGCAATTAATGCATAAATATTTTTTGCTTTGACGCTGAATTTGGAGGCAAACATTTAAAATCATTATTAATTATTTTGTAATACATCATTATTCCACTTAATTTTAAACTGTTAAAATCAATAATAATTATGATTAATATAATAACATGAAAAATATAATGTATTTCTAATGAGGTATGAAATATAAATATATTATTACGAAATAAGTCGTTAATACCAAGATCTAACGGTTATTTCAGGTCGTTAAAATTTCTCAAGTTTGATTTTAATGTTTTCACTTTTTCTCTTTTCTATTACCAAGTAATATAGTTCGTTATGCTGTTAAGAGTAATTAATACTTGCACATCGTTTATAGCCGTTGTATAAATACGTAACGCTTGAGTAAATAGCAATAATATAAATTGCTAATTTAATGCATAACTTGTAGATCATTAAGGTTTAATATATGCAACTTTTTATACATATCCTTAGATTTCTTTGTTTATTTCAGTTAAATATGTCAAGAAACATATGTTTCATTACAGTAAGCAGATTTACATGACAATTTTAATGTGACAAAGTGGTCGTAAAACATTTAAAGTGTCCTTAAGACTAATTAAATTGATTTGTTTCTCGATACACGTAAATTTATAACCTATAAACTGATTTACTTTGGAAAAGATGAAATTATTGTTTTCTAATGTAAATAAATAAATGTAGAGCATTTTGCAACTCGTTGGATAAATTCTAATGCTCGATTTGCAAATATTTTATTACATATTTATAAGCAATTGCAAGATGGCAATCGTTGTAAATTATAGAGATATCAACGTCAGGGAACAAAACGAATGTTAAAGCGATCTAAATTTGGATTTGTGCATTTCGTTGAGGCATAAAACAGACTGAAAGTACTGTAAATATTCGTTGAATCGAATATTTCCGCTTGCAAGCTAGATATTTTCCATTGATTGTCGTGTTTCGATTTTGATTCGTTGACTGGCCGTTTCTTAAAGACTCGATTCGCGTTTGCGCATTTCGATTTGCCATTTATGGAAGCTGCAAATGCAGCCGTCGAGCGAGATTAACATTTAAGATATTATTGATATTGCTCGAATTGGATTATCGGCAATCGGCATATCGGCAATGGGAATATGGGTTATGCGTTTGTGTGTTTTATGCGTCGTTACTGTCTATTTGCAGGCAGTAAGTGCAGTTAGGTACAACGGAGCACACGCAGATTGTGCCGTGTCACAAATGCCAGAAAACTGGCGTGGTCAGAAATGTCAGCATGTCAGAATATCGCCGAGTTGTGTAGGACATTAGCGTCGGATGAATGCAAATAACGATTTGTCGTTTATGGTAATCTAGAGCACAATGTAATTGACGTTTGTTTAACCTGAAATATTTAGTACAGTTAATATTTGTAGGTTAAATTAATGAAAGCGTCGGCATTTGGGGGTTTAAGTCAGTGGTAGAGTGACTGATTCGCGTGCTGAAGGTCCAGGGTTCAAGTCCCAGCTCAAACGAAGTTAGTTCTTCTTTTTATCAAGCTTGAACTCTTTAAATCATTTGCTCGTTATTTGCAATGTGGAATTTTCTACAGTTTGATGAGTCAATTTGCATATCTTATGGGTACCCTTAAGAAATTACTGAATTAAAGTTTAATTTTGTGTGCTTAACGTTGAATGGCATATTTTTAATTGTTTCTTCAAATTGAACTAATAGTAAAATATCAAACAATTTACATTTATGTTGCAATATGTTCTGTTGCTCTGCATCAATGGAAAAGCTCACTTTTAAAAGCTAGATAATAGCTAACAGAGATTACGTATTATCACTTGAATTTTAACGGTATTCTGAACAAGATAAATGTTGTAGAACTTATTCTTCATACATACAATATTGATATGCGTTTAATCTCAGAAACGCATATGACTACGGAATCTACTACTGAACCATTATAAAAAGACCCACTGAAATTTCACGAGGACTGTTACAGAAATAGAACAGGAACCAGAAAAACTAACGACTATCGTATTACAATCAACAAAAGAGTATATTGAAGTAGGATCGATCTAGTGTCCACATCGGCATAACGCAAAGCAACATAATTAAAACTCAATTTTGTCCCATATGGGAAAATTTCATTTTAGGTGATTAACTTAACTCCAAACTTATCGACTTGTAGTCAGTGAATTTTATAAACGTACAAGAATTCATCGATCTAATTTCGGATCACACAACAGTTTTACTCACCATAAATGAAATGTTAGTTAAGATACCGTATTTCTTGCGTCTTTCCAGTAGAAGTATAGACTGGGATAGTTTTAAAATAGAGCTCACCACCGCTATTAACCTTAGGATGTGCCTTAAAACCATTGAATATTTAGGCATACAAGCAGAAAATTTATTAAGATCGTACCACAATGTGCACTTAACAATACAGCTAAAACAATTCTTCACGGGAGAAGCACAGATGATCCATCTCATATCCTAGAGTTATTGAGAGAAAATAGAAAAGCAAGGAGACATCGGCAACAGACTAGACAACTCCGCGACAAAACAGCCCTGAATAACAAAATGCAGATATAAACTATTGTTTTATTTGCAAACCTAAAGAATATCACTCAGGGGCAAGATACTAACCATTCGTTGTGGAAGGCAACTAAACAAATACAAAACCTATATAACAGCGGTTATTTTTTCAATGTTATATACAGATGTAAATAACACATTAGTCAAAGTGACTGGTTTTAATTATTAGAAAAGCTAACAGAAAATTAATAAAGTTTTATAACGAACTATAGTTATAAAACTTTATTTGTATAGTATATAACGATGCGAGTGTGAAAACGATGATTTTGAGCGAAAGCACGGTCGTATAAAGTATCGTTAACACTCGAGTATCGTTGGCTATTTTAAATTAGTTATTCTAAACTTTTCCTAGCCTATTTTCATTTGAATACACTTGTTTGGCGGGACTCATGGAGATATTCAGCTTTCATGTTAATGTCACCTTAAGTCACCTGTACACTAATGATCCAAATGGGTCATCCCGTAAATTCTTGCGCCCCCTCTGAAATTAGTCCATGCCTCCCTATTGAGGCGATAACAAAAAGTTCTCGGAAACTACTCATTCTGAACTCTTTTTTGAGTATTGTGCCCCTCCCCTTGGTACATTGACGATATAGATAGGAGACCCTGGTCATTTGTAGGACACTTTTCGGACATTGCTTGCAGCGGGACCACCAATGGTGGACATGGGTGGTTCCCCAGAAAATCAACAAGTCCGTAACGTGTATTCATTTTGAACAAAAATAGAGTTACCTCACTTATAGAGACAAACACTATCTTATTTAGGCTTAATTTGAAGTACTTTTCTACCATTCTTAACTTTACAATAGGAAACCTACCATGACAAATGGGGACCATTAAATTACTAACATCTTAAACATATACAATCGTGACTATTTTTAGGTTAAACTATTCGCAGCGCTGTCGTCAGGGGGTGTAACTCAGTGGTAGAGTGTCTGCTTCGCATGCTGAAAGTCCTGGGTTCAAATCCCAGCTCCTCCAAAACTTATTTTTATTCCCTCTTTTTTTGGACAATGAATAAATTAGGAAAGTATATTTGCAATGTTTGCAATGTGACAAGTCATCTGGCTTCTTTCTTTTATCAGCCTCTCCGTGGACCTGATAGTACTAAAACCACATATGATGACAAATTGGTGAGGACCCAAGAGCGCGATGAAATAACCGTACCAGATCAGGATGTTTCAAGCGATGGGTACCTTAACTAACAGCATGGTTAACGCGTTCGCATGGAGGCTGTGACCACTATCTTACCCAGTTCCATACTGGCCACGGCCAAGTCATGTCGTACCCCCACAGATTTTGCAAACAGGACAGAATGTATAACCATTGTCCACTTGCATGGGCCAAAGAATGGATGAAACTGCTGGCGACTCGCTGTGTGAGTAGGATACCTGAACTACTTGGGAGAGAAATACGCCATTCTCAAGAAAATTGGAATGCCATGGATATTTCTGCAAGAATGTCGTGAGAGAAAATCGCAAAGTCGCACAAGGACATACATAGAGGCTATCTAGCCCGTTGCACTGAAATGCATAACCTGCGATACCGGTGCTGAGTGATCAATGTTGTGCAATGTGAGCACCCCACGACGTGACCCCACTAGTATATTTTAATAGGAGCCACCTCTCTCATAGTGCCACTTGTTTTGGTTATCTAATTCATCGGTTGACAATTTCACATTTACTAATTTCACTTCTATATTAATTTATTTTACGACTCATAAGGACCCCTTGCCCTTACCTTTACAACGAACGTTCCGTTATTATTCAAATTGTAGTTGATTTTGGCCCCAATGAAAAGAGTTGCGGATCATTATACTAACTTCTTAAGTTATCGTAATTGTATAAAATTCTGACTTTGTATCATGCAACCCACCATGACATTAAGGTCATGGTGGGTTGCATAAACTACATGTCAAGGAGGTAGAGTGACTGCTTGTAATTGTGAAAGTCTAAAATATAAAATTTTAACATTTCTTTTCTTTCTTATTGCATTTAATGTAGCTTATAATTTTATTATTTATTGCTCCATAATCTTTACTGACGCTTTTCTATCTTTCTTAATTCTTGAGTTACTTTTTTTATTTCACAAATGGAAAAGTTCTATGGTAGGCAACCCACTATACATTATAAATATTAACAAATACTTTCTCACAATCTGCTAAGAAACAAAAACTAAGGCAGTTATTAAATTCTGTTCAACTCCCTTCCACTTTTTATTAAAAAAAATGGAAAGCCGATGATCCACGAATGTGTAAACCCTTCACAATAACCCTTCCCTTGCAAAAGAAAGAGTTACCCTACTTCGTGCTAGCATAAATATTCATTCATCCTCAGAGGACAAAGAAATCTGGATTCTTCCACACTCCACATCCCAAAGTGAAGAGAGAAAAAAGCCGTGGGGTTGCATTCAAAGGACGCATGAGTATGTAGGGCAGTAGGTGGCCACAGAAAACACCCTTCTTCAACGCTACCCTTTCCCTGACATTGCAAAAAACCCTCGTGTACAGCTCACGCAAACGCAATTTTTGCGTATTGCAATTTTTGAAAAGGGTTGCCGAACAAAGATCATCATCGCCAACACACACACACATACCATTGAAATGAAGCAATTTCTAATGAC
The DNA here is from genome assembly GCA_019419845.2 of Weissflogia rhopalogaster. Lineage (NCBI taxonomy): Eukaryota > Metazoa > Arthropoda > Insecta > Coleoptera > Staphylinidae > Weissflogia > Weissflogia rhopalogaster. The sequence continues at coordinate 1,800 of WSZQ02091230.1, read as the reverse complement.
CACACCACACTGTGTCACAGGGGTTGAAAAATGTATATTTGGTTGCCTATTGTGCACATGTCAAACTTTGCAATTTTTGTCCCTTTGATGTATTTTTCATTTTCATCTCTTCACTCGCCGACCGTTGTCCGGTCGTATTGATTATTTCGGTTCAGGTTGTACATAATCAACGTTTAATTAAAATTATGAACGTATTCTGTATGCATGCAGTCGAGCAGTCTGCGCTCGTGTTCATGATCCAATTAAATTCGGCCAAACCATTTTGCAGACTGACGCTATCCGCAATAATTTCGAATTAAATCACTGCAATGAACAACAACAAACAGAGCGAAATCAAAACAGAGTTGAAATGCCAAGCGTTGAGCCGCTAGGAATAATATGCATATTAATTATTCATGGGAAATATCAATTTTATGGCGTAACACTGACAAGTGAGTCTAGTAAAGTGTGCTAAGTATGGAAAAAAGACGCAGGCATAAAGTTTACGACTTTTAATTGTTATGTGGTTCCCATTTCATGTTTGGCCGGCTCTTTTTTCGACGCTTTGTTGTTGTGTGGCTGGTTATTTTTAAAAGAGTTCATAAATTTCGGTTTATGTCAGTTGTCATATATGTGCAGATGTCTTTCTGGAACACTTGCGGCTTTGGAATGGTTTCAGACAGTTCAATGTGTCGGATTTAATGATATTTTTCGACAGGACAAGGACAAAGACGCCGGGGGAAAGCATATGTTGGGAGATTTAGCTCTTTGTTGGTGGTTTAGTATGTATTTATGTCGGCATTAACATCGATAATTAGGCAACACATTTTTCATTTTCCCATTTTTATTTTGTCCCCTATAGAAGTCTTAATATTAATTATTATAGATTTCACTGCTTTGGTGTACTGGTGTTACAAAAATATGTGTTTTTGATTTCATGAAGCATCTGCTTCTGAATTGTGTTCATCAATTTTAATGACTCTGATTTATTCACCTTCCATGGGACTAATGTAAAACATAAGCATCGAGGGGAAGAATATGTTCTGACATGTAATTCTTTATAGATTGTTTAGTTCTTGTTTGCATTTTTTGAATTTTATCATTAATGTAGCTAATTAGGCAACTCATTTTATATTTTAACATATAACAGGGGAGGTTATTTTATGAAAGGGTTATTAATGATAATGAAAAATATGGTAATTTACCATGAGGTTCATTGCGTTGTCGAATAATTTCAAAATCATTTAATGGTCGAATGAGAATTGTTATAACAATAATACATATGAAAATAATTCTATAGCCTATATTAAGAACGGATCTGTGACCGGGGGTGTAACTCAGTGGTAGAGTGTCTGCTTCGCATGCTGAAAGTCCTGGGTTCAAATCCCAGCTCCTCCAAAGCATATTTTTTATTCTATTTTACTTTGACAATGTATAAATTAGGAAACTATATTTGAAATTTTGCAATTTGACAATTCATCTTGCTTTTTTCTTCCGTCAACACCTCCCCGGACCTGATAATAACACTAGAACGACATAGGTGTTGCCCCCGACGGATAGGTGAGGAGACAAATGCGCGATGAAATAACAGCACCAGTTCAGAATGGCTCAAGAGGTGGGTACTAGATTTCATTTTTCATAATATCAATATATCAATATCGAAATTTTAAATATCATTTTGACATAGCACTGACATAACCGCCATCTGTTTAACATGGTTTAAACTTAAACAAACTGCAAGTTATGTTTACGTCATGGATTTCAGGGTGACCTTTCTTGGCATCCCGAGCACCAAAAACGAAAACGTGGTTGCCAAAAGGT
>WSZQ02091219.1:0-13549 GCA_019419845.2 Weissflogia rhopalogaster | reverse complement strand
GTTTAAAGATAAAACCTATAAATATGGATTGTATATCCTTTTACAAATTAACATCATATATGATAATTTTTTAAAAGTCTGCTAACTTCACATCGTACACGCAAAAGCGTGGTTCTGCGTGCGTTTAAAAAGATGCCGCTTTGATAAAAACGCACGTAAAGTTTCTCATACGACATACCGGTACCAGTACCCTCTTGCGTTGGCTTGTAGAGCTCCTGTGGGAAATTTCTATCGCCATGATAATAAAAACAACTCTATTACCACGCACACCACAGAAACGGAATAAACTTTCGCTTGGGGTGCGCTGCAACGAGGTGTTATTACACCTTGTGTTGAGAATTTATGCAAGTTTTGTCATGTAGCCTTTCAATTAATCATTTTTTAAATGAACACAACCTGTCAGAAAGTTAAAGTTTTCGTATGAATTTTCGGAAAGTTTGCATGTTTCGAGTTTAGACAATGATAAATGCCACTTTTTTTTTGGGGGGGGTCGTAGGAACATCAAGTTATTAAACATTTTGGTGGCTTAAAGTTTTATTTTTAATTTTTCAATATTTCTTCGGCATGAAGTTAGCAACACGAAAAAGACTCTAATACAATTAGCAAAAATACCAACTTTCTTGGTTTCTGAGCAATAAATTTAATGAGCAATAAAATCACCCATTAAAAACGGGTCAAATATAGTCTTACGATTGTCACGACTTGTTTGCATTCACTTGAGCGCGTGTAAGCACGGCGATTTATCGTACGCTCCCAGTGGAATCACACCTTAAATCTTAAGTTTCTGACAAAAGTGATATGGTGAAGGACAAGTTGTATTCATTTTCGATTTTCTAACTATAAATATTTATTTTTTAAGAAATCAACATCGAAACACGCACAATAGGAACGAAAGACAAATAATTAATTACAGCTTGATGATGAAGCACCATATGTCCAACGTCCGACCATGAATTGATAGGGAAATTGAATCACAGTGGGTTTGGGCAGGCTCACGCAAAAAAAGGGGGTGGATACGTCTTTTTGTATGCAAATCTCAACGTATTTCTCATACCAGCACATGCCAACATACCTTCATCGGGGTCTGCTGTTTTTCTTCGTTATTTTTTTTCGACTTTTTCATTTATGATTATGCCTTTGCCCGTCTCTTAGCGTGCGCTCACTGCGGTGGTATATCATCAGCATGCAGAACAGCAAGCGAACAATGAATGGGCTTGCGTCCTGCCAACTCGTGGGCCCACCATGGGCTACGAATTGTAGGAAATGATCGAAAGGCTGCGCTTTGGGAGTCGCCCCCACACGCACATATATATTCATGCACAAACACACGCGCATCATGAGGATGAGCATGCAAATGGGGAATTGTCATCGCGCATGTCTGCCATCATGTATAACATCAAATTGATAAAAAGACGAAAACAAAGAGGACTGAAATTAATTCCAGACATGTTGCACCTATAAAACGACGCCACAAATTGAATTTCTTGATATATGTAATTAAATTTTTTATCGACCATGAACAATAGCCTTTGTATTAATCAATTTTACGTTTAATCAAGTTATGGTTCATTAACTCGCGAATTAATTGTATTCTTTCATAATCAACAAATTACTCATGAAAATGTCATTTGTTGATTGCAGTTTATTTGAGAAAATCATGAATTGTATCAGAATCAAGCATGTAGAAAATATTTTATTGATATTTCAAATGGCGTCTTTTATGATCTGCTCCAGTCAAAGGTTTCACAAGGTATATAAAGGTGTTTATGGTTTATTGGTGCAATTTGTTCTGGTCTCTTATATAATTTCTGAGTGGCCTGATAAGATTAATTGGCTTAGAGAAGAGGTCCGTTTCTAAATCATATGTTGCTTTATTTCAAGTTCAATTAAACGATTCACGCTTTGTACCTATTTTAATCACGTCCTCAAATCTTCTAAGTTTATATAAATTTGAAACATTTTATGCTTTTATTCAAGCATTCTTCTATGATATTCCGAGATATCACGTGAGAATTCTTCAGGGAGGACTCTAAAATTTTCTAACATTTATTTTTTCTCTTGAAATTGATTATAAATATCCTTGAAACTACTTTGATATCTTTCCAATAAATGGTGCCGGAGGTAATTTTGGCATTTTCCATACCAAATGATGAACACATCCGTGCATGACTTTAGCCTCTGGTATGACTAATTACACTGGAAAAGAATTTAATAGAGCTACTGACCATAGTCGATGCTCGGTAAACTCAAACAAAAAACTTATAGAGAAATTGAGAATAGTGTTTATTGAACTGGTAATCCTAGATATCTCATAAGAAGTCCTCAGAAATATATCTATTTGTTCTATACCCAATTTCAAACCATCTTTTTTTAGAGTCATATTATGGTAATACATTGAGTGGAAGAAATATTCAGTTTGGTTCTACATTCATTTAGATTTGATGAAATGAGACCATAGAATACTTGTTTCTTCGATTGATATTCTTAGATATTTCCTAAGAAGTTCTCAGGAATATATCTATTTGTTCTAATTTACTTTTCACACAATCAGTTTCAAACAAATCTGTTTCTTCTCATCAAAGCAAAGTAGAAATCCTTAAGAATCTTTTGAAAAGTAGCCAATAATGGTAGAGGCACTTTCAATATATTGGGCCCCAATAATTCTTGAGGAGCGTCCCTATTTATTCTAATTTACGTTTGCTACAAACAATTTCATACAAATCTATTTATCTCTTGTAAAACGCAAGAAAGACTTGTCTTTTTGAATTGCTAACAATTTGTTTCGAACGGATTGTGATAAAAATGAATGTCTATAAATTGAGACATTCTTGAGAACTTTTTAGAAGTTATTTATGATTATCTATCGAAAAATGTAAAATCTGGAGAATCCTGAGAAGTTCTCAGAAGATGCCTATTTTTTTTAATGTATTTTTCTATCTATTAGCTCCAAATAAATCAGTTACATCATGTAAACAGTCCAAAATATGCTTGCAAACACCTTATTTTGCAAATAGCTAGCGTCTGAGCATCTTTCGATACTTCCGATACCAACCATTAATGGATATTTTTGAAATTTTAAAACTATTACTACAATCAATACATGTGGCGATTACATGCTGAAGTAACAATAAAAGCAATTTTATTACTTTATATCCAAAGCACACCCTTGTATATCTTAAGTTAATGCTTAATTTATGATTGCCTATTGAGAATTAGATTGTACTCGTCCGGCGTCAACAAGGTACAAAACGCCTCGCATTTACGACCTGCTTTTCAACGATCCTACCTGACGAACCATCCTAATTGCTGCGCGTGACAGCACCGGTATATAAGTTTATATCACCAAATAAACTTGCATAAAGTTGCCCAAACTGATCGAATGTTACCGAACTGTTGCCCAACGCCGGCACCGGGCGCAGATAGTCCTCAACCCGGCAACAAAACTGTTTATTTTTATATTTATACGATGTCTATTTTACGTTTACGGCCACCACGGCGCGAGAAGGTAAAGACAGACACGCACGACAATGGGGATATTAAAAGACGGACAATAATGTCGCAGGCATACAATGCCCGTGCGAGACGCGTCCACAATTCATAGTGAAATATTACATGGTAAAATAACACCAATAACCGACCGGAGTTTTCCCCATATATACAACTTCATCGTTTTCTTGTTTTCTACGACGCTTACTGGAACGCCAGTGCATGGACCGCAAGTTTTTAGGAGGAGATCAGACTGACCATTAGATTGCGCTGTATAAGCTGTTGTAAAGTTTACGATGTTCGGAGTATATTGATTTCGTCTGCGATTTTACGTGGAAAGTGGGAAACTGGACTATAAACATCTCAGGCACGGTGCAGGGTTTTTAATGAAAAAGAGCGCAATTTAAATAGAAATGGAAATTCTGATCGTTATCGTGCGTTTGTTCATATAAGGTAACAAAACGTACGCGTAGCCGGATAGAACTGTATAAGGGTGGGGCACGTTTAGTTCACTGAGCTTCGGTTGTCCAAAGGTATTCGATTTATAAAAGAAATTTGATACCATGTGTGATAACCGATACGGAATCGATTAGGATTTGAGCATGGTGCATTGTTATACGGTCGAGGTTGGATCTATAGGTGTTTAGTTAAAGTAGGGTGGGTTTTACAGATTTGTGAAGCTGATTAGAGAGTAGTTTTTTGGAGTTATTGCGACCACATATGAGTTGGAATTGATACTTTTGGAGACTTTATTGTTATATGTAAATTTTAATCTTTTTTAATCTTAGAAATAAAGGCATCTTTTAAGCTTTTAATAGTTTAAAATTCAAGATATAACGGATGTGAGCGATGTTGGCTTAAAAAACAACAAACGATTTAAAATCTAAATGTTGACTTATAATGTACCATATAATAATGTCATGAATGTGATAAACAATTTGTAGAGCAGTGAATATGTGAGATTTTCACACAATAATATTCCTTGCTATTTACCGAAAATTGAAAATTCAGAGCATAAAATAGCAAAATATTTAGGGTCTCTGGTATATCACCTGAGCAAGCCTTGCCCAAATGTATAATTATTTCTGTAGAACTCTTATTCTGTGCGTTGCGATTTTTGAACTTGTTATATTTAAGGGCTAAACTCTCTAAATCATCATATTGTTATTTTAAATGTCTGTATCGCAATTTTATCACAGTCCTTCAAAATAACAAGATTATGTTTAAATCGAGTTCGAGTTTAATCAAAAAGTTATAATATTTCAAGATATAGCTTGCCGTTCAACTTACTAATTGTCAATATTAAGGAATACATACATTCTTAGTTCTTCATATTTCCCTTTTTTTTTTCTTAAGTTCATACAAATTATCAACCATATTAACATAAATGATAAAAAATGATATATCACAAATTAGCATACTGTAAGCCTCTATTGTATCCTATTGTTTCATACAACCTGCATTTACCTATCCCAAGACGCAAGCCGCCATACTAAGTACGAAGACTAAGCGCAGTGTACAAAAGGTGTCTGCCAACGCGTATAAATCACTTTCAAAATTATAATGGTTTTTCTATGTCTCGGGCGTGCATATTGAGCATAACGCACACGCATATCGATGGCAAACCTATCGGTGATCACACCTACCATGTGATTATCATAATTCAATTAATACCAAACACTTTTTCATGCATTATGTTCGAGTCTGGTGATAGATGGCGAGGTGAAGCATCTTAATTTTTATCAGTCAGTACAATACAATGATTCTAAACCTTGTTATTCTTGTAATTTATAATTTAGAATGTTGTAATCCTAACAGGTAGGCCCGGAGTAGATCGCACAGATTTGATAAAAGTTAGAATTCGTGCATAATAAGACTAGAAACTAATTACATTCAAGCGAGACAACGAGGAGTCGACTCCGGAGCCTCCACCTGTTAGATAATATGCAATCATCAATGTAGTGAAAAGATAGAGATCGAATATATTTGACGGCATGCGTTAGATGACGATGGTCTAAAATCAAAGTTAGTAGTTTTTAGCAGTTAATGTAGGTAAGGAAAATTTCTATTCTGATTGTTCATGACTAGCAACAACAATCAATTCACTCTTCTCAAAATGTTTCAAAAGCTTTTCGAAGAATTTGCTCAGTATTTGAAATACGATCAAACTAGACACACTCACACAGAGATACACTTGAAACATGTGACATCCTTGGCGCGACGCGACGCGCCGAGCGATAGACGCTAATCCTATTATCAGATTTGCATACGCCGCCCGACAATAAATTAGTATTACTCCATTATTCATATACAGCTCCGCCACCGCCGATGCCCAATGGTAAACACATAAATCACAATTACGCGCAGCGCTCGCGAACGCAACCACACACCTTACAACCGTAGCCGGGAATATCTAGTGATATCATTGCTGTAACTTTGCACATTTCCCTCGCTTGAAACTTTTTGAAAATGCACACGACACGTGCATTGATGGAGACAACCACCAGCATCGTGTCATTCTTAGTTCTGCCGAAAAAGTCGCATGAGAAATGGCTCATAGAAACAGAAAAGCCGCGCACACCTTAAGATTTGCCAATAATTCACAGTCTTGAAGGGAATTTGAATTCTATTAACCGTAAACTATAAATAAGCTATAATAGAAGGTTAGTAATCAGAATGTTGAATGGACGGACGTAAAACAGTAGGAATTTTCGTAAATATATAGTTAACAAATTTTAACTTTAGGAAAATCCGGATTAAGAGCTGCAATTTCGAATGAAATTATGGTAACCCTAAAAATATCTTAAAAAATAGACTTTCCTTTTCTTGAGTCTAAGGTGTGTTTGGAAATAAGTATAAGGTACTCGCATCCTTCGATTCATAGCCTTATCGATATCTACTATCGAATCTTCGGCGCAGTGCAATTTATCGCCGTCAAAATAATCGACGACTGCGATTATTTGCCATGCGTTTCCAATTTGTTACCTTTGCATTGTTTTCACATTAGTATATAAAACCATAATTTCGCACGTTTCAATGTTTTGCGTTGACAGACTTTGCCGCATTCATTGTAAACGTGCCGGGCGTAAATTGCATAAAATGTTTATAAATTGTTGCGCGACGCGTAATGTGCAATGTATAATGTTAATACAGTTGCACAAAAGACTGGGCTGCAGCTGCGCGGTTAACTTCCAATGTCAAGTCAAGCCCCAGAACGGGCGAAAATGGGGAAAACGCGCCCACCAGCCCCAAATTGCACTCGGCGAAGTGAATGCGAAATTCTGAATGACGCACCAAGAACTCAGGACGGTCGGGTTGAATGCTCCAGCCAGCGAATTTCCCACATGCTTGAAATTCTAAACAACTGCAAAACAACCGCAAACAATTTTAATGGAACATTGCAATCAAATAACACCGAAAATATTAGCGGGTTTCATAACTTTCTACGTTTTCACGAATTAATGGAGTTTGCTTCTAAATAGTAGCTTTAAATATCTTAAAATGTATAAACGGTTAGGTTATGTTAGATTGTATATGGGTATGTTAGATTATGTTAGGTTAAGTTAGGTTATGTTAGGTTATGTTAGGTTATGATGGATATGTTAGCTAATGTTTGGTTATAATATTTTTTCTTAAGTTATTTTATTATTTGATCGATTATATTTGACTATTAGGTTACGATAGGTTTGGTCCGAAATAATTTTTCATTTGTCCTATTCTAACTCCTGATTTCGCGGTAAAAACGTGAACGAAGGTTGAGCGATTCGCTTGCAACGGTCCAGGAGTAAGTACCATCAGTAGCGAGATCGGATTGGGCCGGGTAAAAGTTACTTTACACCACTATGTGGTTGAAAAAGGTTGTTAAATAAATTTAACAAAATGTCCTATTGTAAGGATCAGCGGATAAAAATAGAAGGGAAACATCTGAGAAGGTTTGGGAAAAATAAAGACCTGGCCAACAATATCAGCGAACTAAAGAGATATAATGCCTTCTAAAACGGCAGACAGATAAAACCACAGTTATTTCTAAACTTAGCTCCAAGAGATTACCACCAAAAGAAACTATGGCTGATCCCGTGATTCTTTGCATAAATTGTAAGTGGAAAAGTGGAATATTAATTTATAATTATAAAGTATTCGCTTTGTAAAACCACAATTCGTCTGCAGATAGTTATATGAAATAATTTGTAAACATTATTTTCAGTGATTTCAAACGTTTAACAAATGCACTAAATAACCTAATAATTAACCACGATTGATTCAATCACATATCGGCCGTTGCCGTGTGCTCATTTGTGGCTTTCTAGTTATTAATTCGTAATAATCACGTCATAATTACCTATGATTAAAATCCACATCGAATTGCATTTGAAATCCCATCAATAAATGACAGTGAGACTATCTATGGAGGCAAAAGCCGCAAAATATCACTATATAATTTAGTGCACTACTCAGTTAGAGCAGATAGAGAGATGATGGCGAATTTAAATAATATGATATCCAATTTTATGCGCGATTGTTGACGATAACATATTTACGGTTCATGCGAGAGGGTTATTGGGATTTGCATATGGCATATGGTCGTAAACTGTGCGAACCGTAACGAACGCGATGAAGAGTGACACGCGGTTTTTCGCCGCCGCCACCGCCAACAATGAGGCACTAATATTATTTATTGTTATTTATCAATGCGGAGCAGTTAAAAGCGCATGAAACAGTTTACAAGCGCGTTTACATGCGCTTAAACATTCACGTGTGTGCGTTTTGTTGTGCATATTGTAAATCTGCGCTTGCGACATAATAGAATCGCGCCTACATAAACGTTATAAATAAAATACACGAATGCAACAACGTCGACGGCGTTGACGACGATACTTGTCGACAGCCGGCCGACGTAGAACGAGGTGAAAATATGCGTAATCCGACGAGTTATAGGCGGCATATCGATACGCTGCTTGGTGAAAAGCTCGCGCCGTGAAAAATACGATTTGTTTACTGTCACACCGTATTTTATTCGATGGTAATACAACCAATATCGCCCACAATCACGCCTTAAGCCCATAAAATGATGTGAGTGCCGGAAAATATATTAAAGATCAAAATAATATATAATATCGATAATATGTCTATATTTATATTATTTTAATATTTTACGTTTATATTATGAAAATTGAAATAGTCTCACCAGGGACGCGCATTGTCCATTTTAGATTAGAATGAAAAAGTTTGTACGTGTAGTACATACAAATCAAACATACAAATCAACATCGGGCACTTCACCGTGGGCTGACCATCGCGTGAGACATCCATCGTGAAGACATTTATCGTCACCATGATAAAACCTGAGCGGTTGTTTTAATTATTATATTCCAGTATTCATGTTTATTACAATAGCTATCAGATTCTTTTTGAATTATTGAAATATCTCATATAGTTTTTGAAATATATGTATTTTTTTGTAATGATACATTATAAATTACATTTTTATATCAAATTATGGTAGAATTGAAATCTATTGTGATGTAAAATTTTAAACAATTTGTTATGAAGAAACTTGCTCTTAAAGCACTCTAAAATCTAAACTATGAGAAAACTTTGAATTTTCTTTTACACTCCGAACCGCTCAGAACAAAAAAATCTCATTACCAGAAATTATTGCAATATATGTACTACACGTATAAAAATTTTCATTCAAATCATTGATAATTCGTGCACGGCCCTTGTCAGTTTTATAAATCTCTTTTTTGCAAATCCGAATGGGTTTCAAAATCAGAGTTTACGTTTTTTAAGGGTGCACTTCGGTGAACCGCATTCAAACTTTAGGTTTTAAAGGGTTTTGTGGATGTTTCCACTGTTCCTGGTTGCACTGCATTAGACGCACAAAAAATGTAACCCACAATTCGCTATTCGGCAAATGGCGCTTCGAAAAAGTCGATACAAATTTTACCAGGTGAGCCACAGCCGCAAAAGCAACCCGCTTCATCATTTTAATGCATCGACAATGTTTTACGAGCTCATATCAAACGAAAACATACGGCGCCACATTTAAAATTCAACGTTTATAAAGCGAAAAAAGAGGTGTAAAAATAATGCACTTAAATTAGTTTACAAAACTACAGCGCCTAGCAATAAATAAATTGGAATAAATGGGAGGAGTTAATTTTATTAAGATGTGACTCAGTCAAGTCTGCCAATCATGGTCCCCATCTTGGTCTTGCAATAGAAGGAGTGAAGCTCGAGGTAAGTAAACCTCCACAATTTTTTCTCAAAATCAGAAAAATCTGCGTATTGCTCGGTATATCCCTCATATATGCCAAAAATATTTTCATTTCTCGACCCGAAGCCGGAGGTTTTTGTTTGAGTGCCTGCACTCAGCGCAAATAAACTGCATGCAAATCAGGGGAAAACGACGAAAAACTCTCGCAAAAGCAATACTTCAATTTAAAGCCGACGTGCGAGTCGCAATGGCATATTCATAAACTTCATATTACTCATCGTCCTCTAAGCCCGTAATTTATCACCAGCGCTATTTTTACATGCAACCATTCATACTCCGACCACTTAAGCCACGAAATAAACTGAATTAAAACCAACTCACCGTCCAGGGTAAAAGATTCTAATAAAGGTATAAAATACGCACATTACATATATGATTATACTGGCTAATTGTCAGACAATATTTTATATAATGTGCAATTTGCAACGACGTTGTCCAATTAGTTCCACCAGTTCCAAGAGTATGAAATTACCCGCTTTTTGTTAAAAATAATTTTAAACATTGATTATGTTATTATTCAACAGCATACAACAGCTGCTATTATAATAATGCGAGTCAGGTTATGATACGGTAGTAATTTTGATGTTTTTGCGATAGAAGCTGTGTATTGTGGACTTATTCTCGTGTTCATAAAGTGTGTTTATTAGTTCAGCATTAAAATTCTAACCCAAGACGATAAAACTGTAAATTTCTTTATGGTTACGCTTCAGTAAAATCTTCTAACTATTCTTAACTATTCGATGTACTGTTAGCTATGATATAGACGTGATATTAAATCATCCTGGAAGCATCTAGGGAATAATTTACTTATGCTATGGGTATTTGTTTACAGGAAGACACTATAAACCTTTTTTTTATATTATTACCTTATCAATCTGCTTAATAATTTTTCAAATAAAACTTCTACATGCGCGCTTGACTTGGAGTGAATGCGAGCCTAATTTAGGCGGCGTTTATCTCAGAAACCAACAACACTATTTTAAGTTTTTTTCTTTTAATGTGTGTATTGTGTCAATTTGAGAGATAGGATATCTTTTATATTTTTGTTCTGTTTAATTTTACCCATTCTGTTTTTTTCTTAATTCTGCGCCTTTTGAAGGATTCGTGCAAGTGTTGCACATGTGCGCACTGCGTGTCTGTTGAGTGTGCAAATTTCAGAACATCTATCATTGCCGTAAATAATAAAAAAATAAACGCAATGTAATTTTTTATGAATATAAAAGGACTCATTGCCTACCCTTACTATATGTTTCTTTATCACGAGTTAACAACATTGAAGAAGACAATGCTAGGACATTACGAACTACGATTGTGCGAAATGAAAACGTAAAATTATTTGATTCACCTGCTCATCAATTCATCAGAAATTAAATAATATCTCAATTAGTACTGATGTATCTACGTGTGAAAAATAAAAAATAATAAAAATGTATGTAGGTTTACTTCAGTCTTTCGGTTAAAAGCACACTCGTCATTTTTCATTTCATGTTGGTAACCCTAAATGTATATCTTTCAGCATTCGTACTGATGTCTGTGGAAATATACCGAAAAAGGCAAAAAAAGCATTTCGCAATTTAACTTTACGTGCCCTCGTACGGCCGCATCGAGGGCAATGAATAAAAGTATTTTTATGCCTCCGATAATGACTTTGTTTTTATGCGCATGCGCGCCGACCTCAACCCAAAGCGCCGTGCACACGCGCAAAAAGCAGCCAAATGAGAAAAATTGGTTAAACAATTCGCTTTGATGTAAAGTAATTACACTTTGGAGGCGACGTACAAGCAGTCCACATATGGTAGTTCCATATCGACGTCCAACTCACGATCAAAAATGACGCCTGCCTATTGCGGCCTACCGGTCCGACCATACTGTATATTCTGTAATTGGCTTAATCGCATTCGTTTTAGTTTTTCGCTGGTAACATTAAACTTTTTATGCGCGTGTTTAATGCGAATTCAAATCATTCTCAGCGTTTTTGAAGACGCGTCTTCTCTTGCGCTACCCGAAGACGGGGGCTTCCCGATAATCCACTTAATTTGTGTATTATTTGCTTGTGGACTAATTCAATGAGCACGATGTGCAAATCACTTACGACAGTTAAATTGCGCCGTCGGTGGATGCGAAATCGTGAGAGATGTGTCTTGTGCGCGCACATGCGCAAAACGGACAGACATAGGCGCATCATGCGCAATTCGGCCGTAAAGAGAGCGCGGCCCCCGTTGTCAGAAGTAACTGAAATCACTTAAGTGCAAATTGCTCATTAACGTGCAACTGTGCACAAACTATTAGAAAGTTAGTACTGGACCTCATTTGGCTTTTACGGTCGGTGTGCGAATACGCGCAGCTAACGCGTTCAACGTTGGCTTTAAACATACTTACGCCGAAAAATCGGCGAAATAATCCGGAAAGAAAGTCGAGGGAATCGGATGCTCTTGTATGTAGCTTGTGGTTTTCAGGAGCAGTTCTTTATCAAGTTTATGATGTTGTTCTAGTTTACCAGCTGATTACGCCACGCGATTTATAATCACCAAGCCACTACCGCCGCTGATTGAAAATTTCTTGCCGATCCGCACCAAATATTCAACTGTTTAACGATTGCCCACGGTGATTTAGCTGCCGTACCCTCGTGCACTATTTGTATTTGTGTTGATTTACATGGCGATTGCACAAAAACAATGCAAGTGCCATAAACCAGCCGCGATTAATCGGAATCTCTCTCTAACGAGATCTACAAGCTGCTGGTACGTCTACTTTCTAAAGGAAATCGTTTTGATCGACGCCCTGATACGTCCTATATTAAACTCTTCAATGCAGTTTCTTGTTTAATGAATTCCTTAGCTTCGGCTGTATTATTTTTCACTTTCATTAGAATTCATTTGCCTATAATCGGCTATTTCTCACGTTTACTTGTACTTTGAGATACAAAATAGTTGCACAAAGTTGGTGTTTGGTTCGACGGAGTTTAGGCGTAAATCTGCGTGGTTTGCGTGTATGGTATATGCGTTTGAAGCTCGCCAATCTGCTGGATATGGTCCGAAAATCCGATTACATCGTTTCGGCGTGTTCTACAATGTAACAAACAAGCGCGGCATTCGCGCAAAGTACAAACGATGGAAAACGAACGCGGCGCGGCGATTCAATGGGCCGAGGACGCGTCTTGCGAGGCAAGCTTTGCTCTGCTGAAAGCGAAATTATATTTATACGCAATTTTCTATCTATAAATGGCTTTCGTTTATTTATAGAGCGTCGGCGTCGTCTTCTAGGGATACTTGTAAATAGTGTTAGCATGCAATTTTCATTAGTCTCTTAGGAAAGATGAGGTCAATTAGTACATGATAAAATTATAGGTATATATAACCTTTATACTCTTTATACTCGTGCCCTTACAATCCCACAACAAGAAATCACAATAAGCAAAATAACAATAACAATAATAACAATAACAATAATAACAAATATACATTTAAATAATAACAAAAAACAATATCAACCAGTTACTTTTCACACCGCTCTCTTCCTCCTTCTAATATTTACCAATATGGCGATTGACGCCAACCCCTTCCCTGTCTCTTCCAACCACACCTCTACTGGTTTTCCTCCCCTACCCTCCTTCAAAGCCCATTCCACCTTCACTTCAACACATTTCCCTGCCAGGTGTTCCCAGGTGTCCAAGCCTTTCCCACATAACACACACCGGGTGCACTCGGGCCCCATCCATCCCTTGCGCCCTTTCTCCTCCGACCCACATCTCGCCCTTGCCAGAATCATTCTCTCCATCCGAGACAT